>RJWM01003008.1:0-118963 GCA_004363535.1 Dasyprocta punctata | reverse complement strand
CTATTTTCAGGTGGGTATTGGGAGTTGTGTTCTGCACTGCTCAGAGGGCAGAGTTGAGGAATCACAGTAGTGAAGGCTGCAAATTTTAGCATGAGATGATGCCAAAAACATCCCATAGAGCTCAAGCTTGTCTCTAGAACTGAGAAGTTGTCTTGGAACATGCATTGGAGTATACCTGAAAAGGGTATTTATTGCTCAACTGGTGTTGATTAGAAGTTTGTAAAATAACATGGGAGGCAGGTTGTGTTGCAAGATTATATGTATAACTAAAAAGGCTGCAGGATTTTGACAGAATAGGCTTTGTGAACCAACTAATTGGGATCGTTGGGACTGGATCCTAAGAAGTTAGAACTACAGTTATACTTATAGTACCATGGCAGGTGTGAAGGAAGAGGAGAATACATAGGACTCTGTGATCAATCAAATTTCATGGGTGAAGGGCAGGGACTTCTCCTATGAACAAACAGATCTAGAAATAATGAGAAAACTTAGCTAGAGTCCTCCCATTGTTGTTAAGTGTTGAACAAATTGGGACTATGGCTGGGGGGCCTGAATGTCAAGCTAAGAAGCTGATCTTTATCCTGTCATGATGGGGAATCCATTGGCCTCTGTTTGCTCCAGAGCAGAGATGACTTGAAGCAAATGTAGGGTAGAGTGAGGATGGGAGGGTAAGAAAAGACAGCTATATAGAAGCGCCCCAATCCTAAATCACAGGCTGAACATCCCACTTAATGATGGGTCAGGACAGGGGAAAGACTCTGAGGAAATGCTTTTGTGGGTTGAAACTGAGGCTATGACCCTCAGGAAGTGATGTACCATCTGTATTCTCTACTGCCTCCTTTGGCCTAACCACCTGACTAGGGCTTGAAGGTTCTGTCAGACTCATGGACCACCATGCAAAGATTGTGAGAACATAGCATCCTGGCACCTGGATAATCAGAAGATGTGGTTTTAGGCATTGGGTTCCCAGCATTCAGGAGGGTATGTGTCTTAGTTACATTTCTTGTTGCTGAGAAAAAAATACGCAGTTAAGGGAAAAAAGGTTTATTTAACTCATAATTTGTAGAAGTTTGGGTTCATAGTTGGCTGGCTCCAAGCTAGGTGGCATGACAGAGGGGCATCGCAGACGAGAAACAGTCCACGACGAAGAGAGAAGCCAGAAGGTGGCAAGAAGCAAGCAAGCGACAAGTAACCCATGGCCCTCTTTCTGTCCCTTATAATTTATTCAGCCTACCCACACTTAGGGCAGATAGTACTCACACCCAGGGTGGGACACTCTTAATCCTACCCAGAACTATATCAAATCAATCATTGGACTAATTTAGTAATCAATCATCTTTGATCCCAGCATCACACACTCTAGATCTAGGCACCTCCAAAAGTCCTACCTACGACCACATGAGGCTTTGGGGGGATATCGCAACATAAGCCATATGGCAGGTATAGAAGTGAAGGGGGATCTGTGTGGTCTGAGGCACTGGGTCCACAGCATACAGTGGATAATGGTGGGCATAAAAGTGGATGGTTCAGAAGGGCATTGATGAAACCGCTGAGGAGTCTGACTTGCAGCCTGGGCCACAGTACAGGATTCCAGCCCGGGAAGAGGCAGGGAAGGGCTGTGGGCACCAAGGCCTTCTTAAAGTATGCTGAGGTTTTGGGTGGGGCACAGTGGATGGGAAGATGGAGAGTTTTGTGGTTAAGCCACGTGGGTGTCTGAGGGGTAGGATATCCTGGCATGGGTGGCAGGGAGGGAGCCTAACAGCCCCAGCATCAGAACTGGCCTGCTGGGTCTGGGGAGACTCCCATCCTTTTAGGAACAGAAGCAGAGCATAATTGCTGAGAATTCTGGAGTTAGTAGGCTTATGGCCTCCTTGATTATTTCAGTCACTAAGTCCTTTTCCAAACATCCTCTTCTCTGATAACTGTGGCGGCGGGAATAGAAGATGAACAAGGCCTGTCTCCTGCCTGAATGGAACTTAAGGAATGTGCCCCTCACTCAGAGCAGACTGTAATAACCACTAACAAAAATAGAGTCAGTACTCAGAGAAAGAAGAGGCTGGGCTTCCTGAGTGGGCAGCCTTTGCGCTGTGTCTTGGAGGAAAGACAGAGAGGCTGGAGACGCCCTTCTCTGTGGAGGTGAAGGAAATTGGCAGAGGGAAAAACCACACACAAAGAAAGTCATGGGGAATGAAAATTAAGGGACATGTGTGGGGGGAAAAAAAACCAGTGTTTAGATTTGGCTGGAACTGAGGAGTAATGAGGTTACACAGGGCACCAGAGATCGGCCATTAACATTTGTTAAGTACCAACTCTGACCCAGGCATGAGGCACAGAGTCTGTACTCACTTAAATCTCAACAGTCGCCTTTCAGGATTTTAACTCGGGAGGAGTTTAACAGACCTCTCACTAAGATTCATGACTTTCTCAATGTTCTGTAGCTGGTGAGTACTGAGATTACATTTATGTTCAGTCTGCCTAACCCCAAACTCATGTTCTTTCCACCTACCTTGCCACCATGGTGAGAGTCCAGATTCTTCAGGGTTCATTACAGGGAAGACTTTTTTTCCATAATCATGATGTGGCAGGAAGATGGTCAGTCACCACGTGTCAGACCACATTAACCCCCTAGAGACCCTTGGTGGACATGAAGCTCCTCCCAGCCCCAGTTCATGCTTGTGTACATATACATATGTAGGAGGTAAATCTCTAAAATAGTAAGATGATGCATAATTTTTCATAGTATCATAAAAACTTTCAATATCTGACTGCTAAAGGCAATTTGTGAATTCTTAGCTGAATTCCTGTTTTCCTTCACCCACATTGAAGAAAGTATATTAAAATAGGGCTAAATGATCCTATTCTCTAATTTATTCAAAGTAGTTTTTAGCCTTAACTATTTTATCATTAATAACAATTAATTATTTACAATTAACCTCACCTGCTTAGGACCCTAGGGTGTCAGCCTTGAGGATGTTTAGCAAGAGTAATCCTCCAGGGTGGGTTGGAAAGGTGGGGGTGAGGGATGAGAGTCAGCAACACCTGTGAGTTGCCCAGGTGGGAGAGGAGGGACTGATGGCCTTGCAGGGATGTGGAGTGGGCGCTGGGATTCCTGTGTGAAAGGACGGCATTGTTCCCGTGGATGGCATGTTCAGGCTTTCTCCAGGTGGGTGTTGGTGGGGGCTGTGTGCTCATATCATCCTGCATCCTGTAACTCCAGCTAGCCCTTATTGCTGAGCAGGTCTGTCTAGCACCTCATCTTCTGTCCAGTTTGGCCCTCCTCTTGGAGCTCAGAACCCAGATTTGGCTTGGAAACTGTGCCTTGCTTCTATCCTCAGGGTGGCCCTGGTCCTTTAGGTTTTCAAAAAGGAAATTTTCCCTCAGCTACAAACTTTTGAGAAGACCAGCTAGGGAAGTTGTACCAACCACTGGGAAGATGCAGTGGCTTTGCAGAGAGGAGAAACTGCGGTGTGTGGGCTGCAATGATTTAGGATCTCACATTAAGAGGACATTTCATTGGGGAGGGAGCTCTACCTCCAAACCCTACCTACTAATAAGAAGTACTGCAAAGACTGTTAAGAGTTACTCCAGTGTCACAAAACCATTCTCAAATGTCATGATCACTGATTTTTTGAAAGAAAATTTAAGTCAAGTGACTACTGGATGATGAATGATGTTCAAGAGAAAGTTCCTGTAATCATATGAGAAATATATCACATAACATCACTGTTAAACACTGTGTATTGAAACGTTGCCTTAGTAACTCTTGGTGTGACAGCTTATCAGCTATTGTTGTCCCTACTAGAGTGTGGTGTCCACAAAAAAACGATTTAGGGGCCACTCTTTGACACTGGTACAACTCAATTGTTTTCTCTCAAGGATATCTCTGGAGTTAATCTGGGCATGGTCAGGACCAATGTTTGGTCCAGGGACCTACTGCTCCAAGGCCAAAACCAGCCATAAATGTGGCCAGGACTTGGTACTTTTCTTCTTTGACTTCACAAAGCTGAGCTTTAGCTTTAGCTTCTGTGTCTAAGGCTTCCCAAATGCATATACCCAGCTCTGATGTCTCTGTCAAGTGCCTGTCCCTAAAGGGCCCCTGAGCATCATAGGCTTGGTGTATTCCCTGTCCTTAGACAGGACCACCTGGTAAGACTCTGGGGAAGTGGCTGAGGAAGACACAAAGGGGCTGTAAGGGCGGGCATATGATCCATTGGAAACTTTCAGCTCTAGAAGGCAATGGCCCTGACCTTGCTGTCTTTTTGCCAGGTACTACCAAAGAGTCCTGAAAGTCTCAGAGCATGTGCACTCTGTTTGAGCTCTTGTACCCCTGTGATCTGCCTGTGTTGGGGTTGACTCCAAGAGATTTGGTCAGTTCTCAAAGAGCTTCAACAGTGTATATTTTCCCCCCAATCCTAACATTTAGGCATGAAGAAGAGTCTTGGTCAAGTCCATCTTCTGGGACTGTGTAATTAGTGAATGTTGCTTTCTTGAGTGGAGAGAGGTGGAAAGTTGCATATTTACTGGGTCAGGGATTAAGTGGACAGTTTAGTCTGTCCTTTCTCTTAGTGCACTGATTAGCTGCATATGAAGTAGGTATAATCCCCATTACATAATAACCTGAGAGACTAATATATATTACTCAAGGTAAAAAACTAATCTATTTTGTAAGTGATGAGCCAGGATTCAAACTCAAATCTGTTTGGCCTTGCTAGGATCTGAATGTTTATGAGTGCCCAAACTTTGTATGTTTAAATCCTAACCCCCAAGGTGATGGATGGAATTATAAGGTGATTAGGTCATGAGAGTGGAGCCCTTATGAATGGGATTAGTTCCTTTGTAAAACAGGTCTGAGACAGCTGGGTAGTCATTTCCACTCACTGAGGGCACAGCTGAGGGTTCCATGAATTGAGAACATGAGACTATGAATCTTATAGAGCCTGGATCTTGAAGTCCCAACCATGGGAACTATAAGAAATAAGCTCGGGTTGTTTATAAGTTATGTACCTGTTGTGTTATAGCATTTGGAAGGGATTAAGACAAAGCTGGACTTTTTTCTGCTGCACCTGCAGCTCTTATTCTTTAGTGTTGGACACCCCCACTCACTGGAAATAAAGAAGTTCTAAAAGGTTTCGAGCTGGGTTGAGCTAATATATGGGAACTGATGTCTGAACTACCACCTGTCTTGTAGCTCTTTTGATCTATACATCTTTCACTTCTCCCTTTGAGTCTGAGGAACTGTTTGGGTCTCTTCTACAGGGGAATAAAAGCTCTGCTTTATGGAAGAGGTGAAGAAAAATGGAGAGAATGGTCCAGGAAATTTTTAGAGGTTCCCACTCATCTGGGGTTCAGCTGAAAAACTGTCTGGAACAGTACTGCTTGGGTCCCAGGGAGGGGTTACCTAGTGCAATTAAGTCTTCCATGGCTTGTTCTTAGTCTGCAGTAGTATGTATGTAAAAGGGAGATTACTGTATCACTTTTCTTGGGAAAGTCCCTAAGTCATCCTCTGGCCTCAGATGGGAAGGAAGTGATCTGAATGACAAGTGTCTTGTGACTGACCAGCTGAGGTTAGGGGACTGGCCCACCCTCTTCTTCCAACCTACATCTTTTATACTGGAGTTGCTGAATTGGGTTGATGAACAGAGGGCTGGTTCCTTGAATGCAGTTTAACAGTTGATTGTTTTTTTGGAGGGAAGAGGTATTAGGGTTTTCTCCTTTCAGTATCGTGAAGTCTGGCCTGATTACATGGTGCTGGTCCCCAGGTGTGATCCAACTGAGAAATAACTTACAAAGAAATAGAGAAATATAAAGAACTGTACTTTCCTGGATGTCATTTAATGTCTGAGAATGTGATACAAACATCTCATTTGGACTGAGAGGGAGGCAACACCCTTGGATCCTAACAAAAACCAACAACTCTGAAGAGGAGGCTACCTTCTTCCTCTAGTTTTTCCAGGCTGTCTGTCCAATATCGGACAAGTGTCTGTATGAGTTTCCTTGGCTGCTAATACAAAGGGGGCTCACACAGCACAAACTTTCTTTCTCACAATTCCAAAGCATTGAAGTTTAAAATCAGGGTATTAGCTGCATTGATTTCTTCTGAGGCCTCTCTCTTTGGGTTGCAGCTGGCCATCTTCTCCCTGTGTTTTCATATGGTCTTTCTTCTGTACCTATCTATGTCCTAACCTCTTTTAATAACACAGTTATAGTGGATTAGGCCCTACCCCAATTTAATTTCTTCTTTAAAGACCTTTCTTCGAAATATGGTCACATTCTGAGGTTAGGAGTTCAACATATCATTTTGGGGGGACACAATTCAGCCTGTAAGAGGGTGTTTCTAGAATGCTCAGTGAACAGGCTCAGTGTCATGATAAAGAACAGAGAGACACTTACTGCTGGTCTTGCCAAGATGAGGACCAGAAGAGGACGGTAGACCCCACCTAGCCTGTAGGAGAAACTTGATTGGTCACCTGAAAAGGCTTAGCTTAGAAAAGCTCGGGGCTGTGCTGTATACTGGCAGCCTAGACCCCTGGCAGCAGTGGGTTCTGCAGTGTCTTCATCTGGCTCCCATGTGGCTTTCCGCCCTCCAGTAAAGGCATGGCTGCTAATATCTTCTAACCCTGGCTTTTCCCTCTGCCAGAGGCGGAAGTTAGGCTACTAAGACAATGCACACAGGCTGAATTTTAAGGAAGTTCTTTGGTCTCCTTTTGGTGTTTTTTTTTTTTTTTATGATTAGTACAGATTTTATTTTATTTCATTTTATTTTTATTTTAACAAAAGGAAATAAATCAAAACATAACAATATCATATCAGCCAATAAGACAGTAACAATCATCAGCACATTGCATATTCCCAAAAATTATTTAAGATAAAAAATATAGACATGAACTATTATCCAACAAATTAACACAAAACTTTTACCTCCATGTATCAAGAGAGATCTGCTATATGACTATCTTTTTTTTGTTATGATTATCATTTTCAAATGAGCATTTTGCATTAAAAATAAAATCTGAAGGTGACCCTGGGAAAACTACATTTCACTCAAAATTCTTTTTCTCTGACTGTTGCAACTAATTTTTTATGTACATAGATTTTGTTTCAGTTCGTCACACCGATGCAACAATGCGATAGTCACATATGTGTGACTTATTTAGTTCACTGAGAAGTATATTTTCAGTACTCATCCATTTAAGGGAGTTCTGGTGTTTTTGAGACAGGGTCTTTTTTTTTGGGACTGGGAATTGAACTCATGATCTCATGCTTGCCAGGCAGGCACTGTGCCACTGAGCTATATCCCCTGTTCTGAGACAGGATCTTGAGGTGCTGCCTAGGCTGTTCTCAAACTCTTGGATCCAAATGATCAGAACCTCTAGCCTCAGCCTCCTGAGTGGCTGGAGCTATAGTTGTGTGCCCAGCTCTGTTTCTTTTTTTTTTTTTTTAAATCCAAAAGGAAAACCATTGCATTAAATCAAAGTTAAATTATTCAACAAACGTTGAAATGAAGGTTCAAAATACTGAATAAATTTTGATTAGTTCAGTTAGTATTTACCTAACGTCTGCCAAATTCTGTGGCCTGACCTCCTGTGGGCAGCTAGAGAGATTTGTAGGAGGTAGCTTACTGCAGGCTAAAGTTATGCATGAGGCCTTAAATACTCTAAAATAATAGAGAAAACATGCCCATTCAGACATGTTTTTTCTTGTTGCTTAGCATTGTAAAATAATGGAATGAGGAGAAAAGCCTGGTTTTATCATCTGTCAGGGGAAGGTACATCCTTTGCTCTTGTTTGTCCTTTGGGAGTGTATTTGCATTCATCATTTGTCTCCTGTTCATGCCAAGCCCATAGCCAAGTTTCCTTTATGGTAGAGTCGCCTTTGCCTCTGAATATTAGGCTGCAAGAGACAGGTCCCAGGTTTGGAGAAAGTTAGATTTGAGAGGCTGTCATGGGCAACCAGCAACCCTGGTTTCAAAATGCCAGCCAAGGTCACATGCCCTTCTCTCTTTGCTCTCTGCTGAGATAAACACTTACTGTCCACCTGTGTCTGGATCTTTGCTGGGCGCTCAGACACATTGAGAAATAATATTACTATTATTCTTAGAAATAATATTAACAATGTCAGTTCCAGGTAAGATAGGAGCAGAGAATAGAGTCCTCCAACATCTTCAGGGACTGAGGATGGTGTTGTCAGGAAAGGCCTCATGGATGTGGCCTGAGAATGGGTGGGATTTGGAAGAATGTATCCCAAATAGAGGAAGAAGAGAAAAACCAAGACCGGAAGGCCTTCCTGATTTGGAAGGTAGGAAATAGTTTTTTATGGCTGGGACTAAGCTTGCTGAGAGGTGTAACTGGAAAGTGGACCACACTGGAGAACTTCAGCTGAGTTGCAAAATGAGACCTTTTTTCTCCCTACAAGCAATGGGGAGCCAGCTGTGGAAAGTTTTGGGAGCGGTAGAGTAATGTACCAACTCCATGGAACATGCCCTGCCTGTATATGGGAGGATGGATTTGGCCAGAGGTTGGAACTAGAAGAGGCAACTTTCATAATCTGAGAGGTGATGATGTTCCAAACTATGGGGAGATGAGAGGTGAGAAGAGTCTGGTTGGATATTAGAACCTGTTCAGGGAGTCTGGATGGTACCGTAGAAAAAGTACCAGATGAATCATCAGGAATTTAGGCTTAAACCCCAGTTCTGCTGGAAGGAAAGGTGGAATCTCATACACTGCCTTCCTCACCCTCTAAGAAGCCCGGAGCTCTATTGGATGGGTTTTTCTTTTTAATCTTAAATTATTAAAAAAATTCCAGCATAAACAGAGATAGAGGGACTAGTATAATAAATCTTCTTATCCATCAGCCAGCTTCAATAATAACCCCTTGCTGTTTTATTTATTTTTTATTTTTTTAGGGGTAGTTTTTGAGATGAAGTTTTTGGGATGTATTCAACTTAAGATAGCATTTGAAGCATTTCTCTGCATCTGTCTCTGATCAGGTCGAGGCAGTGAAGTGATGTCATGTCCATTTGTTCTTCCCTGGAGGTAAATTGAATGTGTGTGTGTTGGCTGCCGCGAGGAGGGAAATGAAGATTTCCTTTGTTTTTGTTTTTTTTCAAATGTAGTTCAGGCTGGCCTTGAACTCCTGTCTCTACCTCCTGAGTGTTGAGATGATTACAGGCATGTGCCACCACACCCAGCTGAGAATTTCTTTTGAAGGATGTGTTCTGGGGTTGAAAAGACACATTACCAGCAGGGGCCTGTTAGTGCATAAGGTTCTTATCTGTGGGGAGGTAAGTGTGGAGAGAGTGGAGGTAAGGACTGCTGGGAGAGTGATTTGTAGGGTCAGACGTGCTCATTACCTAGTCATTGGAATGTGTGTGGTGTGGCCCAGCACCTATTTCACACCAACCCACCTGGCAAGACTCATCTACAAAACAAGGCACCAGTAAATTAATTCAGTTTGTGGGCATTGTCCAGTGGCTGCATCACAAACACATGTCTTCTCAGATCACCTGCTTGGCATTGCTCCACATGGGAAAGCGAAATACAGCATCAACAGCAAGTTGGTAAAGAGCCCAAACTCCCCAACAGAGGGCACCATGTGGAATGTAGGCACATCACCGTGGCTGTGATGGTACTTTCTCGCTAGCCATTGTGCTCTGACCCTCGGAGCTGGCATGTTGGTCACCAGTGTGCCAGACAGATCAACGCTTCCATGAGCACTATTGCTCTGTCCTTCACTGAGAGTAACCTGGCTTGGTTTGGGCATAGCAGTTGTTCATTCTACTAAAATACCCTCTGAGTTTGGCAGTAATTGAAAAATGGGACCAGGAGTCAGGGAGAGCAATGTATCAATATTATAGTGAATATAAATATTGGCAGAATGTGACCCAAAGGGTTCCCAGTGCATCTGTTTGCTGAATTAACATTCCCACCTGCAGTAGGGCCTCACATGACAGTAGTCTCATTCTGGGGTTGGCTGCCTCCCTCATCAAGTGGCTCTAGGGAGAATGGCAAAGATGAGGATGAGCTTTACATGCTCAGTTCTTCCTCTCATTCTCACCAGGTACTTAACTGCCCCAAGGGAGGAAGACCTGGAAAGTGGGGATGTTAGTATCTTTCCATTGGATATTCCCATGGCAACAAGGATCAAAAGGAAATAAAGGTGATGTAGGGGGTCTCAGTGGAGATTTATTTAGACAGTCAGTGGTAAGGATACTGTCATAGAGGACAGAATTATCTGGGCATTGAAAAGTAAGTTCAATGAACAGTGATGGGGAGAGACCTTTATTTATGTTGGGGGACAGCCTAAAAGAGGCCCTGTGACATGAGAATGCTCTCCCTTGGCTGGAGTCTCAGGGACTCAGGTGATAGGAGGAGTCAGGCTTGGTGAGGAATAGTGAGGAGTATAACCTTGAGGTCAGACGACCTGCATTCAGATTCCATCTCTGCTGCTCCTGAATGTGTTATTTGACCAAGTCAATTAACCTTTTCAAGCATCAGTTTCCTTGTTTGTGAAGTCTGGATATCACATTGTGAATACTGAGATATGAAATACATCCAAATACCCAGCCTAGTACACAGAGCGCTTAGTAAATGGCAGCCATTATTAATACCATTGTGAGTCTGGGCCGATTGGGATCAGCACTCATTTGTATGCTAACTCATAAACTTGGACCGCTCTGGGAAAGGAGGCTCCGCAGTGTCCAGGTTCTGAATACCTGAGCACAGGCTGGACAGAGTGTCTCTGCAGAGAGACCCATGGGGACCTGGGTGCTGTTTAGGGTGAGAGTGGGGTCACAGGGATGTGTATAGTTCAGGGAGCCCAAGAGTTCTTTGTCCCAGCTGCAAAAGAAATGAATATCTCACTGTTGAGACACCAGGGAAATGTACTAGCTGATGTTGACAGACTGCTATCTAAGTGATTCCCCCCCTTTTTTTTCTTTCTTTCCAGTGCTGGGACTTGAACTCATACCTTAGCATTGAGCTACATTCTCAGCCTTCTTTAAAAAATTCTTTTGAGACAGGGACTCACTAAGTTGTTTGATTACCTAGACTGTGCTGAAACTCACAGTCCTCCTGTAGTAGCCCTGAGTGCTGAAACTACAAATGTACACCACCAAACCAGGCTTTCACTTCACTTAATCTTGAAAGCATCCTTTTGGTTCAATACTATCCCCCATTTTATTGATAAGGAAGCTAGGCACAATGAGTTATGCCTAGTGAGTGTCAGAATCAGAGTTCTTACCTGGTAGTCTGACTCTAGCTAGTGATTTTAGCCCCAGCTTAGCCTCTGCAGGACATAACAGTGGGAACAGCTCAGCAGACAGGACGGCATCAGTGCACATGTACCGTACGTACCGCACTTGGTGTCACAGGGAATGCTAGATGGGCAGCTGGGCACTGACACCGAGGAGAAACAAGACATAATGACTGTGGGTATAGGGTCACAGGGAGAAATGTAGGATAGTAGAGGCTTTAATGTTTGTGTGGGTTGAGAGGAAGGATCAGGAGAGTAAAAGAGATGCAGATTCAAGTTAGGACGTGTAATGAAGACGATGGGCTTTGGTGATGATAGATGAATAGGCCGGAAGGAGGAGGGACAGCTCTCCCACAGGATGAAGGAGAGGTCTGAAGAGCAGAAAGGGGGACTGAAGGGTTCCATCTCTCACTGAAGAGAGATGCATGAGAACTTGCTGAGCGGGAGTCTGACAGGAAAAAAACATGAGATTAGAGATCTTAGGTGTGACTAAGAGAAGGCAGAAGAGACACCTGACCCTGGTTCCCCAGGCAGAAGAGAGTGAGGATAAGTGATGACCAAAGAGGCGGAATGCACCAAAGAACAGGAACAGTGTGAGCCAGGAGGTGGTTGGAGGGGGCAGAGGTCCGGGTGAAGACCCTGCACATTGGCTACAACACGGGCTGTGAGAGCAGGGTAAAGAGCCCTATCTAAAGTAAGGGGAGGTGGAAAGGGAAAGTGGGGCCCAAGAGAAGTGTGGGGAGGGTGTAGGTGGAGATGGACATAGCAACATAGAGAACAAGCTGCCATAGACTTGGGAGGAGGAATCCAGAGAGCCCTGTGAGCTCTGCTAAGATGGGTCCTTCCCTTGGCCCCTTGCCTCCTTCTACATTTTTTGCTGGAAAGAATAAGTGGCTTCCAGCTGCTCCCTTCAGTGGTGCCATTCTCTAGTGACTCAGTCCAAGTTCAAGGGGTGAGAGGAGGTGCAAGTCCCTTCCAAAGCTGGTGCCAGCTTTTCTCCTCCTCATTCTCTGGCCTCAGAGCTAATCTTTGTAAACGAGGGCTAATAACTGTAATACGTCCCTCACAAATGAGATAATGAGAATAAAGTCTTTTCCATAGAAGCTGCTGCTTCTCCTAGGAGGCAGGAGCCCTGCTGTGAACTTCAGAGCAGACTGTGTTTACAGGCAGGCGGAAATTGCCCAGGCGCAAGTAATTTGCCATCATTTTGATGCATTGTGAACAGCGCTGAAACAGGAGACTGACTCTAACTCCTAGAGTGAGTGAGTTGTGCTTGTGCCTTGTGTTCTGGTCCTTCACATGTCAGCCTCTGGAGTACAGTCCCATTTACATTTACTTCTCAGACCTACACTTTGAGGCTCTAAGAAGGAAAACAAACCCCTTCCATCCCAAGTGCCCTAAGTGGCTGCAGCGGCCCCACCCTGAAAGAACACAGATAAACTTCTCGGACAGTATGAAGGGACAGACTGATGGGGGGCTTGTGATGCTCTGACCCCTGGACACTACCTGGGTCCCCATCTCACTCTTTCCAAAGGCACATGTTCCAGTCTTTCTTCCCCCTCCTCACCCCAAATGCCTCTCCCTGTTGGCATGCCTGCATTGTCTGTCCTCTAAAATCTGCCCAAACTGTCCAAAGGCAGCGGGCCTTGGGTAGGGCCATGGCTTTGATCACCAGGATTGTTGTGGCCTCTTGCCATAATTACCTCTTGTACTAGGAAAAGGTCCAGTTGCGGGGTGCGAGGGGTGGGGGAAGGTCAGAATGTTAAGAGTAGAAATAGGAGGTGTGAATAGACAGGGAAAGATGAGGCAGCCATCTGAAAATACAAAGCAAAGATACTGAAGGAAACCTCAGCTTCACCGTGCTCCTCCAGTCAAGGTCAGATGAGCTTTTTGGGTGTGAGCTGTCAGAACCCCACACTCACATGGTTCCTGGCCAGACCCCGTGTTCCTCTTTGTGGACTGGGCTCTGCTCCAGCTTCTTTTTTTTTTTTTTTTCGGCACCGGGGATCAAACTCACAACCTAGCACCTGCCAGACAGGTGCTTAAGCCACTGAGCCAAACTCCCGGCCCTTGCTCCAGCTTCTTATGCTCATGGCCTTGAGGTTGTGTTTCTCTGAAGTAGCTTGTTGTTTCCAGAACATGCCACCCCTGCCTGCTCCTGAAATGAACAGAGAGGCTGGAAATCTGGCTTCCTGGCACCTGGACGGAAGGTCTTAGTGTCTCATGCTGTTCTTTGCACTCATTAGAGGACGGTGTTTAGGTTTGTGACTGAGTGCCCTGCTGCTGCGTGTTGGAAAGCCTGTTTGAGATCACGGAACCTTGTTTGATTTAGGGCTGTGGTTTGGTGTGAAGGGCTGGAGTGGTTTGGGAAAGCATTTAAGTAGCAGCATCTGGGTTGGGCTATGCCAAAGGAAGCTGATGTGGAGCAGGGATGTGTCATGGGAGTTGGCTGGCTCTTAAACGGAAGGTCCAGAAAGCAAGGTAATGCAGGGGGGCAGGCCAGGCTGATGAAACACGAGATCACCCACTAGCAAAAATCTAAAGAGCCGATGTTCTCTAGTCTTACTCTGCAGCGTGGGGCACTGTTGCACCTTCCCTCCTATATCTTTCATTTGGCTCTGGTGCCCCTCTTCTCCTGGCTGCTCTGCAGTCTCTTTGGTTGGATTCTCTTCCTTGATGGCTCCAAGGTAGAGTATGCTAGAGTTTTAGGCATTCTTCTAAAATCTATATTACTTCTTAAATCACTTCATGAAATTGTTTGAAGTACCATCATCTTTATTGTAGCTCCCAAGTATATATCTCCAGCACAGACTTCTCTGAACGTCAGATTCTATTTCCAAATGACTACTCAGTGTATCTTCCTGGGTGTCCTTAGGCATTGTAAAGCAGACTTTTCAAAACCATGTCTGGATTTTACTCCCACATAGCCCACATTCTTGAGCCTGTTTTCCCTGGTACTCAGGGCTAAGACCTTGTAGTCATGCTCCATTTCCTCTCTTATGCCCATTCCAGTTTTTTAGTAAATCTTAGTGGCATTGTCCTCAACATAGATCAGAAATTAGAGCATCAACCACCGTAATTGTGGTCCAAGTTACCTTCAGTTTTGGCTTGGCTTCCTGTTTTCAGTCTTTTTCTAAGCAGTGTGCCAACTAATCCTTTTAAAAGCTAAGTCGGATCATGCCACCATGTGCTCAAAACCCTTGAATGGGTTCCTGTGTCAAACAAGTAGAAGAACAGGAAGAAGGGGGTTCATTCTCAGGCAAGTTGCCTAATCTGTTTTCTCATCTATAGTAGACAGAGTAATTCCTAACTAGAGTGTGTGCAGATTAAGTGAGATAATGTTGGATAAACCTTCAGCAAGTAGCTAACAGATACCTGCCCAATATAAGGTAGCTAAAGAGGAGACTAGAACATATCCTAATTGAATTTTGGCACTGTGGTTGGCATACCACAAGTATTATTTTAATGCTTTATTTTTCTTTTGTATGTGTGTGTAGTACTGGGGATTAAACCCAGGGAGCACTGAACTATATCCCCAGCTCTTCTTTCTTCCTTCTTTTTTTCTTTCTTCTTTCTTCCTCCTTCTTTCTTCTTTTTTTGTTGAGACAGGATCTCCTGAGTTGCCCAGGCTCACTTTGAGATTGCCATTCTTCTGCCTCTACTGCTTAAGTAGCTGGTATTACAAGTGTATATTGCTGTGCCTAGGTTATCTTTTAATGTTTTTGATTGTTTTAAATTTTAAAAATGTTTTAGATTTAAATTTTTTATGAAAAAAATGGGGGGTCAAATGCAGGACCTTGAACATGCAGGCAAATGTTCTACCTAAGATCTGTCTCCTCGGCCCCAGGTGTTTTGATTTTTATTACTGCTATATAGCCATAGAATTTAAAGAGTCAAGTAATTATACATGATTTTTAAAAACAGATGCCTCCCCACCTGTGTACCTCTATTGTTCTTTCTCAGATGTAACCATTTTAATTCTTTTGTTTTGTTTTTGAGACAATGTCTTGCTATGTAGTTCAGACCCACCTTGACACATCGCTATGTAGCCCAGCCTGGACTTGAACTCTCAGTAATTCTTCTGCCTTAGGTTCCTGAGTGCTGGGATTATAGGCATGTACTACCATACTCAGCTTTTAAAATTCTTTTATTATTTACACATGTTTCTCTAAAAAAAATGTTTTGTGATTTTATGTGGTTTGGGTTGTTATTATCCATTGACTTACAAATGCTTGAGGTGAGAACTCAGCTCTTTTCAGTTCTTTCCCCCAACCCACAAGCATTGTTTCACCCATCCCATTCTGCCAGGGCAGTTTAACTAAGATCATATGTGGCGCTTCATTGTTAGGGTGTGATTATCCTGACATTTTAGTTTCTGTGGTGTTCTTTGTTATTTGCTTTGACTTCTATTTTCTTGTTGAATTAGACAAATTCTTACTATTATACAAATCTCATAAGATGTTTAGATGCATCTGGTGTTCATTCGAATTCATTTTACTGAAGAAATCTCTCCCAAAATTTTAGCCTGGGCCAATCTTTTACTGTATTTCTGTCACCGGGTGTCTCCTTTATGTTCTCTCCTATCACATTCTTTGTGTACTTTTGGTTTGTGTTTTTTAAAACAAATTCTTCTGTCATTGTTTTATTGGGTAGCTTAATTAGACGTTTGGGTTCCATCTGCTCTGTTTACCTGAGGTCTCCTGTTTACTTTGCTCATAAAAATGATTGGCTTTATACTGATTTTATAGATGACATAACTGAGTTCAGAGAAGTTAAATAAGTTGTGTAAATACCTAAAACCAAAGTAGGCATGGTGGTACATGAGTGTAATCCCATCTATTCTGGAGGCTGAGGCTGGAGGATCCCAAGTTTTAGGCCAACCTAGAAAACTTAGTGAGTGCCTGTATCAAAAAAAACTCCCCTAAAACCAAAAGCAGACTTCAACAAACAAACAAATGAGCGAACAAACAAATGAACAAACAAACAAACAAAGCTGGGGCAAATCTCAGTGATAGAGAACTTGCCTGTGTGTGAGGCTCTGGGTTTGATCCCTAGCACTGCAAAAAAAGTGGGGGAAAAAAAGGAGGGGGAAGACCCACAGCTTTGAAGTGACAGAGCCCAGGTTTTGGCTCAAGTCTGTCTGGCTGTACAACTTATGTTCTTGGTTAATACAGGGTGTGATTGAGAGTTTAGTCACCATTAATTTCCTTCATTTCCCTTTTCCTTCTTTAGACTCTCTTATGTCCTCTTTTAGAGGCTGTCTTGCAAGTTTACAGATAGCAAAAAATGTTTCTTAAAATAACAATTCAAGAGCAGCTGTAGTTTATGAGAAGCCTGTAATTTATAGGGGAAGACTTGTATTTCTTGTGCTATGATGTTTCTTTATCATCTGTTGGTCCTTTGGAAAAGGGGAAGTATGAGATGAATCCAAGTCCTGTGGCTGTGGCAGGGTTCTTGATTGAGGGGCCCTCCCCAGGCCTTGCCTTCTATGCAGGGTTGCTGCATGCAGCTGCTGAGGAGTCAGGGCCCAGCACTGGCTCAGGTGCTTCCCAAGCAAGGAGATTATGAAAGTGCCGGGTGCCGGGAACTCCTAGCTCTGTTCAGTTTGCTCTTCTAATGCGAATGTGTGAGCTTGCCCCAAACAACAATCTCAACCCTAACCACTTTCGTCAAGAGAAAAGAAAATGGAATGAAAGCTTGCAGTTTAGTGTGGTAGGATAAGTAAATTTTTCTTGCCCTGGGTGTATGTTCCTGCCTACTTGTGATCCCTTTTTGTTAAACACGAAAACAATTAGTGTTGTATCGAAATCACTGTTTGCGAATACTAGATGATTGATGACCAACTTTGGTTCACTTTCTAAATTTTAGAACATAGATCAATCCTGCACCCTGATCAACTTCATGGTGCTGAATTGGCCTTCGTTGATACAGTTCATCTAGCTGTACATCCGTTGCCACTCATTGCTGGCGTGAGACATGCTGTTCCTTCCTCATTGACTGGTTTTATACTGTAGGATCATTTTCCTGACTGGTAGCAAAAAGGAGGATAACATCTTGTATTAACAGGAGCTGCAGGCTCAGTTATTGTCATAATAGGATGATGACAGTGTCCACAGAGGCCTGGGGACCTGTCCACAGAGGTATGGGGAAGGATAGTAATGAATAGGCCACACCTTTTCTTAGGTGACATCTTTGTAGGCCAGGATGAGCCCATTTCCTGGTACTAGAAGCATGACTGCTCATCAGGGCCAAATACAGAGCTGTGTTAAATTCTCATAGAAAATGATACCTGCTGTTGTCCAACATGATAACTGTCACTGTATTGAGTGTGTTAGGAAGAAGACCCTTTTCTGCACCTGCTCCTCTTCTTCCTGGGCTTGTTGTTGCCCCTCCTTAGATTCTAGACTCCCCACGACACACTGTTGATTCTTCTGTTGTCTGTGCTGTGTCAGGCCCCTTGGGTGGCTACTATACCTTCACTCTCATTGATAGGGAAAATGAGTTCAGTCTCACTTCCCATCCTCTGCATAGAGGTCACCATGATTTGTATTTGTCCTGTTGTATTTTGACCTTGACTCTGACTCTCTTTCCTAGTCCCTTTGGGTTGTTACCTCTTTTGGCTGCTCTCTCTGGCTCCTTTACCTTACTTCTCTCTAGGAGTTCTCTGGGATTATTGCTTCTGGAGCTTTGTGTGAATTTGCCCCACACCTCTGATGAACACAGATCCTAAGAAAGATACTGTGTTCCTGTGGGAATCAGTAGACAAGGAAGATACAGAACACACTGCCTGTTGTCAGATGAACATTTGCTCTAAGACTTGTGGCCTGATCTATTAAGAAATAATAATTTGCTCTTTTCCCTCTCAAACAGAGCTCCTAAACCTATTGGATGGAGTTGAAAGAAGCAACATTGATATTCATAAGCCTCTTACAGCCATTCCTGAGTGTATGCTACTGGGGTGACTCTTAGAGGGTTGGGCTGGTTATCAGAGGAATCAACCTTGTGATTAGAGGCTTGGAACTTTCAACCCCAACCCTACCCCTTCATCCTCAACCTTTGGGAAAGGAAAGAGAATAGAGACTGTTTAGTCACCAAAGATTGAGGGACCAATGATTTAACCAATTGTGCTTTATAAAAGAATCATCATAAAAAATTCCTACAGGAAGGAGTTTGGTGAATTTCCAGGGTGGTGAACACAAAGAAGTACTGGGAGGGTGCTGCCTCCAGAGAGAGCATGGAAGCTCCTATGCATCCTTTACTTCCCCATATTCCTTGCCATATGCATCTTTCCCATTGGGTTCTCCCTGAGTTGTATCCTTTATACTAAACCAGTAAAATGTGTTTCTGAGTTCTGCAGACTATCAAATTTGAGGAAGGGGTTGTAAGAACTCCTGATTTGTAGTCAGTCAGAAGGGACCCCCAGACTTTCAACTATCACCTGGAGTGGAGACATTCTTGTGGGAGTGAATACTCAACTTATGGCGGATGCTATTTCTAAGTAGACAGTGTAAGGATTTAACTGAATTGCAGGACACGCAATTGAATTCCTCAGAGAATTAAAAAAATTCCTTGATGTTAGAAAAAGCCTACACATTTGGAATAAAAAGTGTAAGATCAGAAGACACTGTTGTTTGGTTTTTTTTAAGTCCCAAATTTCTTGAGGGCAGGGATTGCCCCATAGTGTGTTGTTTGCTGATAGGGCCTCTAACCTACACAGTGCTGAGGAAAGAAAATAGCCATTAGCTGCAGCATAAGAAGCTAATAGTGACCCGAACTGGTGATCTTGTAGCTTCCCTTATCCAGTAGAATTGTCTGAGTCCACAGATGGTGACAGGCAGCCTTACACCTGTGACATAGTTGGCCTTTCCACACCCAGCACCACTGATGCCTCCCAGAGGCCCTATGACAAGGCTGGCAGGGATCCATTCTTCCCCAATTGTCCTTCTGCCACCTCAGCCCCAGCAGATCTAGAATGAGCTCATGAGCACTGCCTGGAACAGGTTCTCCGATCTCACTGCCCACCTCCTGGGTTGTGACTGGGATGCACCTTTGACTCATGTTTCACTTCGGGCCAGCTCCCACGGGTCCACCCAGCTTGCTGTTTGCCAAGTACAAACTCACAGCTGGGCACAGGGCCCATAGTCTTCACTTACAGCCTTTCTGTTGCGGGAACAGACATAGCATCGGCCCTTGGGAGTTCACACCCTTAAATGCCCTCCAGAATTCCACCCTGGTCCTAAGGCCCCTCAGTGTCACTGTGCCCAGTCTGCTGAAATACAAGATCTTTCTTTAAAACTCTTCGTTGTGTTTTCATCTGAGGCCACTTGATTTTTTTATGTGCTGTAATCCAGACCCCAGAAGCAGTGGTTGTACTTCCCAAGGCTGTTCTTTTTAATTACCCTTGTCCTGTATGTGTGAATTCTGTGCAAAGTTTTGAGTCACCTTTAGCAGCTAGATACTCTTATATATCTTGACAACTGTTTTGACTTTGGCCAACTACATCTTGCCCTTACAGGTTTCCCTGTCTTTTATGTACTGCCCCCTCTGCCTACAATAGCATTCTCCTCCTTATCTTCTGAGAAAGCACCCATTTAGCATTCAAGACTCAAGACAGCTGTATACTGTACCTGCCTCTATCAGCACACCTCATAACGTGTCATATTTATTTGCTCACCCTTCTATCTTCTCCCTTAGACTGTATGGTCTAGGTTTAATTTATCAATATTCACCAGTGCTGAGCACATCAGGTGTTCGGGGGATGTTGGCTTCATGAATACATCCATTTATTTGTGAGCATTTACTCATAAACTTCTTTGTTCCAGTTACTACACTGGGCATTGAGAACAAAGAGGTAAAAAAAAGGCAGGCAGGGTCACCCTGCCTCCATGGAGAAGGTGGCCAGACAGCAAGAAATTACTGTGCCTTGTAAAGGGCTGCTGTAGATGAGGGGTGTTCAGGGAAGGCCTCTCTGAGAAGACACCTGAGAGCTGGAACCTGATAAATAAGGATAAGAAACTGTGCAGAGATCCAGGGACTAAGTGCAGGGCAGAGGGCATGACAGGTGTCGACTTGCAAATGTCCAGGGTGGGGAGCAGGTAGGAGGCCAGGACTGCTGACAGCTGAAGAGCCTTGGGGAGAATACTTAGGGGTTGGCCTAGCCACACTGCAGTGTCTTTCTCTTAGGTCACAGTAAAGATTTTGGAATTTTCTCCAAGAGCAGTGGGAAACTTTTAGAGGAAAGTGTTTCAAACTTTTAATGTCTTCTAGGACTGACCAAATGGGAATCTGCTGGTTTTACCCTGCTTCTACTATCTCCCCTTTCTCTGAGACCTTTTCTTGTATCTTGAGTCAAGCTTGCTTCCTTTCAGACCCAAGATTCCTCTGGATATTCTGCCCCTGCCAGGGCCCTAAGGTGCTTTTGAGGCTCCTGAACCCCCTCATGGAGCTCCTATTCCCTTACGCAGATTGTGCAGTGATTGATTCTTTGCTCATGGGAAGCTCATTGCCTATTGTTTCTGAACCTTCTTTGGCCTTCATCTCTGGGAACCACTGCCCTTACCACCACCGCCCCCATTCAGAGTGACTTGTCTTCTGTGCCATGTCCACCTCCTCCAAGCAAACCAGCCTCTTGAGCATATCTGGGTTCCCCCTCCCAGGCCTCTGCTCTATTTTAGATGTCCTGTCAAAAGTAGATCCTGATGTTATCTCCTTCTTTGAAAAGCACATAACAAAAATAGCTAATATATCAAGCACTTACTATATGCAAGAGAATATAGTTAAGTGCTTGCTATGCAACTTTAATGACTCATTAATCCTAACATCAATCTTGTGAGCTAGATGCTGTTACTCTGTTTTATGGTTGAGGAAATTGAGGCTCAGAGATGACAGTACAGGACAAAACTGGATCTGAACTCAGGCTGCAACCCACGTGCCCATGAATTTAAATGCTACGACCTGATACAGTCCAGCATTGCTCTTTGTGGACCTGAAGTCCTTATCCACATCATCTTCAAAGCCACTACTGTGTGGTGCCCACTTTCTTCACTCCAAAGATCCAGCGTTACAGGAAAAGTTAGCAGAGACTCTCAGAACCATTGGTTCCCTGGTTTGAAGTGTGCTTGAATGTGGGAGCCAGGTTTCTTCTTCAAAGTAGTGATGCCCATCAGGCATGCTGGTATAGAAAGCCCTTCAGGACCTCATTGTAGTCCAGAAAAGTCCACATTTGTAAGAGTTTTTGGAATTCTAAGTTAATTCCTATGTACTACTTCCAGTGCAATGCATGGCGAGACTAAAGACCCAAAGGCATATTTGCAGTTGGGAGCTAAGGGGGTCCTAAGTCCGGTTAGAATATGGTTAACCTGAACAAAGACCTGCTTCCACCCAGGGCCAAACCCAGGTTTTATTAATTCATGAGAGGGGAGTGACTGAGGAATGAGTGACTGCCCGAATGGTAGGAAGTACGTGAGTGCTGTGAGCTGGGCTGGGTAGGAGGCCTGAAATCCTCTCTGTGATATGTGGAGAGTAATCTGCGTATCACTGATTGGAGCAGAATCTAGTGTTTTGGCATCAGTGCTTTGGTTTTACTGAGCCAAACTTTTTTTTTTTTTTTTGTACCAGGGATCAAACTCATGACCTCATGCTTGCCACGCAGGCACTTACGCCCCTGAGCTAACTCCCTGGCCGCGGTGCTTCAGTTTTGATATGTAATTTTCAAGTCCTGAGAAGTCATAACCTCTTTTCCCAAGGCTCATTCTCAGCCGACAGCAACAGCCTGGCATCTCTTGGCCTAGTTCACACATACTACTTGGGAGCTACATCACCTTGGCTAGACACATTTGCATTGCTTAAAGCCAACTGAGGGGATAAGGAAATGTCCTAGACATGTCAACACACGGAGGTAGGGCCAAATGCTCTTCTTTCAAGCAGAGCCATTGTGGTATCCTCCACACACTGGTAGGTTTTGCTGAGTGAGCAAACAAATGATGACTCCTGCTCTCAGGAGTTAGAGACCTGAGTTAAGTCTTTTCTTAGTATTACAGATTCTGTTGTAAGACTTACCCTTCTATCGGGGAGGAGGTTTGAAGCATGAAAAATGAGAGGAGGCTTCAAGAAGGCAGTTTAAATGGGTTGTCCAGAGGTGGAAGCAGTTGGCCTAGGGTGACCTTATGCAGTTAGGGCTATTGACAGGCCCCTCAAAGGGGAAATTCAGCATTAGGAAGTAGTCATACTCTATGCTTGGAGATGTTTCTCAGCCCTAAGAGGTTGGCAGTGAGCTTTGGTGCTGGGTAGACTGCATCTCAGATGTCCACTGTGGCGTTTCTGGCAGTGTTCTCTCCATATCATTGTGCCTGAGGCCTAGAATGGTGGGAATTGAAGGTGGCAGGTGAGGCTTCTCCACCACGGTCACAGCCACCCAGGGAAAGCATTGCAGGTGTGGGCAGATGCAGCTGTGAGGCAGTGTAGCCTCTCCCAGTGCTGACTGGAGCTTCTGGAGCCTGTGACTTTCAGCATGGAGAGGTGTAACAACTGCGTCTTGCTGCCACAGGTGACTCTGGAGGGCCCTGATGGTTTTTTATTGCGGAAGTGAAGATTCTTGGAAAAAGGGCACTTGTGTCAAGGGAAAGAGGCCAAGAAATGTCAGACACTACCTATGGGCAAGTAGGATTCTTCATGAAAATGCATTGTATGACAATGGATTTAAAATGTTTTGTGGTCTTATGTGGATGATGTGGCAGTTCTAAAATTTTTCCTTTGTTCTGTATTTCGATTTTCAGTAACAGGAGGAGGACACTAAGAAGAAAGAGGAGCCATGGCTTCTGATGCTAGTCATGCACTGGAAGCTGCCCTGGAGCAGATGGATGGAATCATTGCAGGTATGCTCAGGTGCTTAATATATACTTCTGCATGTCTCATAAACCAACTTCTCTCATTCCTCCCATCCATTTTTTTTTGCACAAAAAGAAACTTTATCAAATTTATTTGATATAGGCCAATCCTTTTTTTAACATACAGACTTGAAGAACTCTGGTATCTGGTGTGAAAGTTTAGGGGTCTCTATTAAAATAGTGTGGAAATACCACGTGCATGTATACAACACCATCACAGTTGGGGTCCTGGTTGTGAGGCAGTTTGGGTGCAGTGAGATTGATTCTATTGTAAATTTTTTAGAGCACACATGCTTATTAGAGTAGAGCAGAAATTTGAAACTGAGCAGACTTTCCTACCTGATCAGTATCTGCTCACTTCCCCAACTGATCTTCAGTGTGTTTAGGAGACAGGAGGCGGTTTTATATTGGTTCACTTAATGTGCATTGTTCTTTATGTCATATTGCTTTTTATATATCTCAAGTATTTGGTTTTAATGTTTGCATTTGCTGATAGGAGACTTTGTCTAGAAAGGATCCAACTAGATTTTACCTAGTTGGAAAGGACAGTTAACTTCTCTAGCTGATTCCTTGATGGGAACTGGAAAGTTGAATTGGTTATTAAAGTTGAACAAGTCTATTTTTGAAAATCTTTCCAAAAACTCCTAGGTCTTCTTTCTATACCTGGTATGGTTCAGGTGGCCTTCTTTGCAATCAGGGTATATACTTAGTCAAGATTTAGCTCCTTATTGTGTGGGCAGTGCCTCGAGGAGATGGTGAAAGAAGGTAAGGACTGAGCGTGGCTGCATCACACGAAGAGCTCAGGATAACTGACAATGCCCATTTATAGGAATTTGCTTTTCCTTCCCACTGCAGAAATAGGTTTGACTCATGGAGAGTTCTAGGTGTTAGAGCCTGGGGTTAGAGGTTGTCTGCATTTCACAGCTTCATCACGTCTGGATGGCACTGTAACACAGTCTAGCTCTCGTCTCTCAGGCTCTCAATTTCATCATGAATAGAGGCGCCCTTGAGAGTAACGTCCTACTTTCTAGAGTCTCCACTGATTGGGATGTCCTGTTCTAGGTTAGGGTCTCTCATGACATTGAGAAGACAGCATCAAGAGTGAGTGTTACTATATTCATGTTGGTCTCCTTGTTTATTGTCTGCCTCCTGCACCTAAATGTAAGTTTCCCGAGGACACTGTCACTGCCACTGTATCAGCAGTGCCTTGATTCATCGGCAGTGTAGAATAGGTGTTTAATTAGTATTTGTCATATATATATATTATTTACTTTTGTGAATAGACTCTCCTCATTGTTTAGGAGGCAGATATTGGGGTTTTTAAAAATATATTCTCTATCTGGCTGTATACTGAACTTCTTTTATTATTTTCTCTATTTATGCCTTTGTTTAGCAGATTCTTTTGGAATATCAGATCACTAATTATTTTTTGGAGATCTAAAAGTCCGCGTGTCCTGTGAACCATCTCCTGAGTTGTAATTAACCCATACAGACATTCAACAGATAGTTCAACACTGAGGTTACTAGTATCTGGAGGGCATGCATTCTATGCAATTCTTGATGAAAAAAATTATAATTATTAAATTCTGTTCAGGACATTTTTCTTCAAGATTATTAATGGCATCTTCATTTTCAAGATATCTAAAGAGGTTAAGAATTTTTGTGGTTATTAATGTAATTTACAGGGTTAGGCTATTGGGGTTTGAATGATCTTTGGATAAATTACTTAATGTTTCTGAGCAGTAGTTCCTTTATAGATAAAATAGTGGCAATGTAGTACCTATCTCATATTATCAACAGGATTAAATTAATGCAAACATGGCACTTTTAATAATGCCTGTCTCTAAGCAAGTGCTCAATTGGTCTGTTATTATTTATTGATGTTGGTATTAATGCTATCTTTACTACCCATAGTCATAGTAAATGGAAGAACCAAAATTTGAATTCATGGCCATCTGACTCTCTCCTAGTTGCTTTATTTCTAGGTTAGTTTTTTGTGAATGTGTGGATTATCTGTATGAGAAAAGAGACAATTGGGAGGAGGATGCTGTTAAATTCTTGCTCACAACCCCTTAGTCAGAGTGGTTGTGTTCTCATTTCATCTCATTACACACCACTTTTTCCAAGTAAGAGTTCCTTTGCTTTAACAGTGGCACAGCTAAAAGAAAGTTTGAAACTGTGTTATCATATTATCAGACTGCAGATTCTGCAGAAATGTTTTTTGTGTGTGTGAACACTGAAATCTTCCTGTCTTTGTTTGTATTTTCTGATTAACTGAGTTTGAATGATATCAGGCATCACAACCAAAACACAACAGATTTTGCATTTGTTGAAGTACCCAAGTAAGAACTCAGGGACTGTATTCTGTCACATTTTAAAAATGGAAATACTGGGCCGGTTATTGAGCTCAGTGGCTTAAGTGCCTGCCTGGCAAGTAGTGCGAGGCTGTGAGTTCAATCCCCAGTACCAAAAAAAAAAAAAAAAAAAAAAAAAAAAAAAAAAAAAAAAAAAAAAAAAAAAAAAAAAAAAAAAAAAAAAAAAAAAAAAAAAAGAATTACCACGTGTATCAATGAAATTTTTGTGGATTTCTTGTACTTATCAAATAGTAGCCACTTACACAAAACATCTATGAAAATAAGTACAGTTCCTTCAGTGGTGATTATTAATAATTGTTATGGCGATACATTGTGTCAACTTGAGAAGTTTAGAAGTTTAACTAAGAGACTTAGCAGGGAGCCAGGGTTCTTACTTTGTAAATATCCTCATCCTGTGCAAAGGAGGGCAAGGTGATTTGGTGAGTGCTACACCCACCCTGGGAGGGCGTGGCCTGTGTACAATATAAAGGAGGAAATGAGGCTTGCTCTTGCCCCCTTTTACTCTGGCTGTTTTGCTTTGGCTGCTGCCTTGAAGTATTGTTCCACTGCCATGCCACCCTGCCTTGGAACCAGCCGATTATGAACTGAAACCTCCACAGTGAGCTAAATAAACCTTTCCTTCCTTCATTTTAGGTGTTGGGTGTTTTGTCCCAGCAACGAATGAAAAGTAACCAAGACAATAATCATTATATATCAAGAAATTTCCCTTTATAATTACTCTGTAATGATGATAAGTTACTCTTCACTTGCCAAAACTCTTTCCCAAAAAAAGTGTACTTTGGTTGGGCATATGATATTAATGTTATTTGGTTAACTTCTAAGACAAAAAATTAGTGAAAACAGGGTAGGTGATTATCACTCCTATATATGGACAGGCCAGAAGTACTCTTGAGAGTACTTCCTAATGCTCAAATGGCAAATACCCGTCACCTCCAGAGCCACAGTGTGATCACCCGCATCTCATGGTGTTCAGAGACTTGGGACAGGTAAGAGATAAAAATCAGTTCTTGTAAGTGTAGATGCTTTGAAAGCAAGATTGTTATATAACCCTCTTGTAAACTTGAGTTCTTGAAATATGAATGGGGGTTTGCCAGGTGTGACTATATTTGATTATTCCCCTCAAATTTTATATCAGAGGTTGGGAAGAGGTGACTGTTAAAGACCTAGAGCCAGTGTCAATAATGATTTGTTGCTAATACAAAAGACCGTTGTTAGAGCTTCCAGTAGGATGTTAATCTTTGATCTAATCTTTCTCCTCATTAGTCCCTGTGATTCTGTCTACAATTAACACTGCAATTGAATTACACTGTTGACAGTTGAAATTGAACTATGTATTTCTTAATTATATCCCTCTGGATGGTGCAGAGCAGCTGCCACAGATGCTAATTTTACATAGGGCTTAATTTGTAGGCTAACAGGCTTGGTGGCTACTCTGTCAGGCTACTTCTGGCGTAGAACCAGCGAGCCATGTGGTCAGGACACAGAGGACCTCTTATTTCTCCTTGCTGTGGCAGGAGGTTACTTATGCAGTTATCTACAAACTGTTCTCAGTGATAAGGAATAGTTAAAAGGAGTCTGTTTTATGACAGTTAAAAAAAGATTGTCCTGTCTGCTGGGCCTTTCTATCATGATTAGTGCCTGGGTTTGTTTAAAAAAAATATGTTGCATAGAAGCAGAAAAGATTCTGATCAAGTCTGAGATAATTCTCTTAGACCCACGATTGGGCAGCTGTGGTGTTAATGGCTGATGATGGACGCGTCTATGTTCTGAATGCTCTGAAAACTCCTTACTTGATCCTGTCCACTACTTCTCCGGGGTGGACCAGCAGACAGCAGTTAATCAGTCCCATAGCACCAGAAGCTAAACTTGACTGTTTCCCATTCAGGATTTAGGCTGAGAGAGTCTTGATAAGAGTGTTGCCTCATTTCTGTTCTGAGACAGTTTGGATATGACTGGAATTATTTGTTCCTTAAATACTTGCTATAGAATAGGAACTTACTTACCTGTGAAACCATGTAAACCATCTGTTTTCTTGAAGGATTTTCTTTCTTTTTTAATGATTATGGATAGTCAGGCATTAATTTATCCTTACTTGATTCTTGGCAAGTTATATTTTTCAAGGAATATGTACATTTCACTGAGAATTTCTATTTTGTTAGCATTTTGCTGACCATTCCATTTTAAGATTTATTGTACTTGTTATATTTTGAGTTTTATTCTTAATATTTTATTCTTCTCTCTAGTTCTAATCAATTTAACTAGAGACAACTTTTTTGTTTTTGTTGGGTTTTTTTGAGACAGAATCTCACTAAGTAGTCTAAGCTGGAATTGAACTTGCTGTGTAGCCCAGATTGGCTTCAAATTTGTAATCCTCCTGCATCAATCTCCCAAACACTGGGATTTTAAGTGTGTAATCTCACCCAGCTTAAAATGGTGTTCTTTTTTATTGCAGCTTTGTTGAGAAAGTTCCATTGTATGTATGTGTGTGTATTATTCTGTAAATAGTTATATGTATTGATAGCTATGCGTTATAAATCTATACTTCATATATTTACATTTAATATCTCTGATATCTGCTCATCATTTTTTCTACTTTCTTCGGTACATCTCTTCTTTTTCAAAACTAAACTTCAAGAAGCAACAAAGAATATGTATTTTTTAAATTTTAAACAGAACAAAAGTAAGAAATTAAAGTAAAAGAATTTTACAACAAGCCAACAGGAGAGTAACAACAATCAGCACATTGCATATTGTTATATTCACAGCAGTTGTTTAGGGTATAAGATACAGACATGAAATGTCCAGAAAATTATTAGCACAGAACTTTCGCCTCAATGAATCAAGAGAAAACAGCTAAATGGCTATCTTTTTTGTTATGATTGCTCTATTATTTTCAAATAAACATTTGCATTAAAAATTAAATCTGAAGATGGCCCTGTGAAAACTACTTTTCACTCAAAATTCTTTTTCTTTAACTAAAGTAATTTTTATACACAGATTTTCTTTCAGTTCGTCACACAAGTGCAACAGTGCAATGATTACATATGTGTGACTTAGTTCACTGAGAAGTATATTATCAATGCTCATCCATTTAAGAGTGAAAATGTCTAGTTTATCCTTCTTTATAGCTGAGTAGTATTCCATTATATAGAAATACCACATCTTTTTTGTCTATTCCTCAGTCAAGGGGCATTTAGGTTGTTTCCAAGATCTAGCTATTATGAACTGGGCTGCTATAAACATAGGTACACATATATCGCTGTGGTAGGATGTTTTTAATTCTTTAGGGAAGATATCCAGAAGGGGAATAGCTGGGTCAAATGGAATCTCCAATCCTAGCTTTTTGAGGAATCTCCACACTGTCTTCCACAGTGGTTGCACCAGCCTGCATTCCCACCAACAGTGGAGAAGTGTTCCTTCATCTCCACAGCCCCTCCAGTATTTGTTATTGGTTGATTTCTTAATACTAGCCATTCTTTCTGGAGTGAGGTGGAATCTCAGTGTTACTTTCATTTGCATCTCTCAAATGACCAATGCAGTGGGACACTTTTTCATGTATTTATTTGTTGTTTGTACTTCTTCATCTGAGAAGTGTGTGTTCATCTCAGATGCCCATTTTTGGATTGGGTCTTTAAACCTTGGAGGGCTAATTTTTTTAAGTTCTTTATATGTTCTCAATAGTCATCTTTTATCTGAGGGACAGCTGGAAAACATTTTCTCCCACATTGTGGATAGTCTCTTCACACTATTGGTGGTTTCTCTTGCTGTGCAAAAGCTTTTCAGTAGGATAAGAGCCCATTTGTTGATTCTTTGAGATAGTTCCTGTGCAGTCTGGCTTTTATTAGTAAAGTCTTTGCCTACACCAATGTCTTCAAGAGTTTTACCTACTCTATCTTCCAGGAGATTTAATGTTTTTGTTTTAATGTTGAGATCTTTAATCCATTTAGATTTTAACTTAGTACATAGTGAAAAATATGGATCCACTCTTAATCTTTGGCATGTGGAAAGCCAGTTTTTCCAACACCGTTTATTAAAAAGGCTATCTTTCTTCCAGTGAATGTGTTTGGCACCTTTGTCAAAGATAAGGTACCTTAGTGTGTCTGGAGTTGTTTCTGGATCTCCTAATCTATTCCACTGATCTTCAGGTCTGTTTTTTGCCAGTACCACACTGTTTTTATCACAGTAGCTTTATAGTGTAATTTCAAGTCAGGAATTGTGATGCCCCCTGTCTTGTCTTTGTTGCCCAGGATCACCTTTGCTATTCTAGGTATCTTCTTGTTGCAGATGAATTTTAGGATTGTTTTCTCTAATTCTGTAAGATACATTATTGGAATTCTGATTGGGATTGCATTGAATCTGTTTAACAGTTTTGGAAGTATGAGCATTTTGACTATATTGAGTCTTCCTACCCAAGAGCATGGGATATCTCTCCATCTTCTAATATCCTCTTCAATCTCCTTTTTCAGAGTACTATAGTTTTCAGTATAGAGATCTTTTACATGTTTCATTAGATTGATTCCTAAATATTTCATTTTTTTGGATGCTATTGTAAAAGGTATTGTTTTCCTGATTTCTCTCTCAGTGAGATTGTTATTCATGTACAAGAATGCTATTGATTTTTGAGCATTGACTTTGTAACCAGCTACATTGTTAAATCTGCTTATTAAGTCTAGAAATATCTTGATGGGATTTTTAGGATCTTCTAGGTAGAGTATCATGTCATCTGCAAATAATGCTAATTTAACTTCTTCCTTTCCTATTTTTATTCCTTTTATTTCTTTCTCTTGTCTAATTGCTCTGGCTAAAGTTTCCAGAACTATGTTGAATAAGTGTGGAGAGAGTAGACATCCTTGTCTTGTTCCTGATTTTAGAGTGAAAGCTTTCAGTTTTTGTCCATTTAGTATGATGTTGGCTATCGGTTTGTCACAGATAGCTTTTATAGATTGAGATAAAGACCATCTATTCCAATTTTCTGTAGTTTTTATCATGAATGGGTGCTGGACTTGGTCAAAAGCTTTTTCTGCATCTATTGAGATAATCATATGACTTTTATCCTTGGCTCTGTTAATAAGATGTATTACATTTATGGATTTACATATGGTGAACCACCCCTGTATCTCTGGGATGAATCCCATTTGATTGTCATGTACAATCTTTTTGATGATTTGCTGTGTCTGTTTGCCTTTTTTTTTTCTTGATTCATAGCCTAAACTAGAACATTTTACATTTATATTCTGTAGGTGCTCATGAGGTGTGTGCATTTTTTCCAGTTAGAGACAGGGTTCTATATTTGACAATTATATCCAGTTTGTTAATTGTTTGAGTCTTCACTAGCCTTACTGATTTTTTTTTGGCCTACTTGATCTTATCACATTATGAGAAATTCCTATTAAAAGGAATTTCTGTGGGGGTCTTTTGTCTGCTCGCTCCCTTTGCTGAGGACTTAAGATTTGTTTGCTGTCTCTCTCAAGTGGCTCATTAAAGCTCAGCTCTTGGTCCATCAGGGAATTAGCAGATCACATGCTTTTATCCCTGAAGTTTTGAGCTCCAATGGTTTCTCCCACTTCATTTGCTTTTAAAATTATGCATGCATGCATATGTGTTTTTTGTATGTGTGACAGTTCTTAGCATGTTTTCTCTGTATAACTAGTCTGCCATCTGCCCTGTAACTGCTGAGAGTGCTTTAGCATTCCTTGGTTCTTGGTCCTATTCCTCCATTTTCAGAGCCAGCAGTAGAGGGCTGAGTCCTCTCATTGCATCTCTCTGACCTATTATTCTGCCTTCATCTTCTGACCTAAGAACTCATATGATTAAGGTAACCTACCCATCTCAACAACCTAAACCTCAGTCTCTTCTGTAAAATTTCCTCAACCATGTCAGATGACACACTGACAGGTTCTAGGGTTAAAATGTTGATATCTTTGGGGGACCATTATTAGATCCACTACAGTGATCAGTAAATAACTTCCCTTTAGTTCTCTGCTCACTTTGAAACGAATTGAAGGATAGAGAAAGGATTATATAGAGATCAGAATATCAGTTCTAATACATTATTGACGTGAGAAGCTGGCTTGACCTAAATCTATAGTTAGGGTCATAAATACCACCCATCCTACACATACACCCCAAATTGAGCATAACCCCATGCTACAAACTTCCATTTCATAGATAGTTTCAGAAAGCTTCCCTCCAAGACAATGGCTACATCCAGAAGACGAGGGTAGAGTCTACAAAGGTGGCATCTCTCCTTCCTCCCTGGAGAAGTATGATGACAGAAATAGTTTAGCCCATTTCATGCTATTATAACAGAATATCTAAGACTGCATAATTTATAATGAAAGAATTGCTTTTCATGGTTCTGGAGGCTAGGAATTCTAACACTAGGCAGTGGCATTTGACAGGGGCTTTCTTGATAACACTGTCTGTATGATTGAGAGGGAAAAGGTGTTGGGGCAGAACTTATTCTTTTATTAAAACCCTACTCCTGTGATAATTAACCTCTTCTGATGATAAAGGCATTAATCCACCTAACTGCCTCTTAAAAGTCCCAGCTTTCTACATTATTGCATTGGAATTAAATTGCCAACACATGTCTTTGGAGGACACATTCAAACCATAGCAAGCCTTAATAGTTCTTGATTTTGTTGTACATTCCTGTATGGCATGATTACAGTCAGTTTTGAGAAACTGCTTTCTATATGCTTTAACATGTGTGCTCTCTATTGGCGGTGGGGGGGGGGAGTTTACTGCTACTGCTGTGTGTCCCTCATTGTTCTGATAGGTCATGACTTTATTTTTATTTTCTTTTGAGATCTGTTGATCTATCATTTACCAAGACAGATGATCATGATATGTTATATATATGTGTATATATATATATTTTTAACACATGTAGGGTATAGTTTTGTATGCTTTTGTTTAGGATTTATGTATTTAATTTTCTCACTGAGACAGCCTGTAATTTTCATTGTGGTAGACAAGATCCCTAAATTGTACAATTTGGTGGGGAGGAGAGAAGTGGTGGAACATTTACATTCTGATCTGAAAGTTTTACTGGTAGGTTCTCCTTAAAAAGGGAGCTAGGGACCATTCTCTCTGTTTTATATGCTTAACAAAGTAGTTTGTTAGACTTCAATTATTTAGTGGTTGAATGTTTGATTGAATGAATTATAAAATCATTTTAGACTGAAATTTTCTCTGTTAATTTAATTTCTTTATAGGAATATACAGGTGATTTTTTTGTTTATTTTACCTAGTAATTGCTTGTTTGTGACTGTTTTTAGCCTTTTGACCAAAGTACTTGTTCCTGTAAATGGAATTCTTCTGGAAACCTGGGAACCATTTTTTGTTTGTCTGTTTTTTGAGCTGTACTAAAGATTGTACCCAGGGCCTCCTACATGCTACACAAGTGCTGCATCACTGAGCTATATCTTCAGTCATTCTAGTGTGTGGAATTCTTGGTTTTATCTATTTTGAGCACTTTCTATTTTAGTCGTTTTTGTGTTTTTTCTGTTTTTCCCCCTAATACTGGGAATCAAACCCCAGGTCCTTTGCACTGAGCCACAACCCCAACTATTTCTATACATGGATGTTTGTATGCGTGTATGTATGCACGTATGTATGTAGATAGGTATGTAGTGAGACAGGTTCTCATTCAGTCACTGAGTTGCTCAGGCTGGGCTCAAGCTTGTGATTCTCCTGCTTCATCCTCCCATAACGCTAGGATTACAGGCATGTGCCACCATACCTGGGTTCATAATTCTCTTCTGATGACATGAAATAGCTGAGTTTCTTTTCTTCCATTTTTAAATTTTAAGATTACTACAGGTAAGGTCAATGTAGTTGAAATTTCTCCAACTATTGGTATATGGATATATGTATACTTCTCCAATTTTTTCTTTTTAACTTTTTTGGTTTTGTTTTTGCCTTGCCAGCTTTTGAGGCTCTGATCAAATTTTTATTTATTTATTTATTTATTTTGACACCAGGGATTGAACTCATGACCTCAGGCTTACCAGGCAGGTGCCTGTGCTGCTGAGCTAAAACCCCTGGCCCAAGGTTTTTTATTTTTGAATCTTGTTAGAAAGTTGAATATTTATTATTTTATATTTATATTTTTAAATATGCATCCTTCAAATGAAGACTAAAAGTAATCTCTTTGAAGAATAATATTTGTCTTCCTTTTAGAATGGAACCTATCAAAGAATGCTTGAATTCCTATCACTGGCCCATCTTCTGCATTGTTTTTGTTAGAATTCTAATGGCTTAATTTTAAATTACTATTATTTTTTAGTCAAAAACTGTGATGAGCATTAAGTTTAACTGTCAACTTGACGGACACAGGAACTAACTCAGGAATTAGTAAAGCACGATGTGTCTGCATAAGTCATGGAGGGTTGACCTGGGGGAGTCTATATCTGGTCCCTGGTCACTTCCTTTCTGGTACTGGTCCCTGTTCCCTGTTCTGCTACATGGCTGCAATGAAGCAGTTTGGTTTCACCCACTCTGCTCTCCACCATAATGTTCTTGACTAGGAGCCAGCTGACCATGACCTGAATCTTCTGAGACTATGAGGAAATATAAACCTTCCCTTCCTTAAATTGTGGGTGTCAGATATTTGGTCCCAGTAACTGGAATGCTAATATGGGGGAATTAATTTTGTTTAACCAACAATTTTAGCAACTTCTCAAATCATAGTTCTTCCATCCCTGGCCCCAATCCTTTAACTTAGTGCTGTTTCTTCTCCCTTAAAATTCTTTCTGTAATAATTCTTTCAGTAATAACTTTTATTAATCATCACCTAAAACTGTTTTTAAATGTTCTTAATCTTGAAGTATAGTTTACCTTGCCATAGTTGCTGCATAGCTCAGCAACATCTACTCTGACTTTCCGTTTGTTGTAAAATGTGACCGCTTCTGGCTTCATTTGTATCAAGGATTCACTATCAATCTTCTATTTGTTTGTTTGTTTTGAGACAGTCTTGCTATATAGTCCAGGCTAGCCTGGAACTCACTGTGTAGCACAGGCTGACCTTGAACTAAGAGGATCCTCTTGTCTCAGCCTCCTGAGCTGGAATTACAGGTGTGCACCACCATGCTCAGCTTCACTATCAGTCTTACCATTGTGGTGTAATATTGACAGTATCAGTATTACCTTGTTTTTCTTCCCCGTGTAGGAGGCCCATGTTAAGTGTATCTAAAATCTGAACATTATGCTATACATTTCTGTGTTGTGAACTTGCATCCTTTTTTTCAGGAATCTCAACTTTGTTCTTGTGAATAGTTCCTGGGCTGGTCAACTGGTGTTCTTTTAGCAAATGTAGTATCAATGGGTAACTAGTGAACCAGCTGTCAAACTTGACATTTGGCTTACTTTTTGAAATAGGTGCAACAAATCTGTTGACAAAGTCATGTGGTTTATTCATAAAGAAAGATCTAGTAGTTGCAGGATAAATTTCTAAATTCAAGGTGTAAACTATCTTCCCATCTCCCAGACCATATATTTTTATACTATATTTGAAAGGCTCCAGTGATGCAAGTTGTTCATCAATTGTCATGTATTCAGACAGTGTATGAATTGTTTGACGATTCAAAACAGAGCTTTCAACAAATGAGCAAATAGCAGCAGAATTGTCGGATACTTTTCTTTCTTGGTGGGTCGTTTTTATCATCAAAATATAAACAGTTTTGAAGGAAACCAAATCTATTGTGTGTCATTATTGTTCTAAAAATCCCAACACCACATCTGTCACTCCTCCATAAATCACTTAGATTCTGACAATTAGAATGATGAAATCCTGCTATGAAGGCTTTTCATTCAGATAATACGGTGTAATGATAAATGTATTTTTGAGTATTACTACTGATGCATATAGAATGTTTTCTTGCATTTCCTTATCAGTGTATTTAAAAGCATTTTGTAATATATCATCGGTTGCAAATGATTTCTAACATTGAATCTCAGTGTTGGCATTCTCTCCAGTAGATTGTACCCCTAGCAGGAACCTAGTAACATTTTCTGACATAGTTCTAACACTGAATTGTTCAGGTATACATGACCATTTTGTAGCGTTTTGGCTAGTTAAATACTTATTTACATTACTATTCTCTTCTTCATCTAAATGAAGGTCTTCATTCTGTACTTCACTGTCTGTCATATCTCTATCATATCGTATATTGCTAGCTTCTTTGGCTTACATGATCCAGGTTATCATTGGTAGCCAAGGCTCCTGATAACTCATTTCAACCTCCTCCCAAAGTTGTAAAAGCAGATTTTCTGTGACACTGTACTGAATTGGGCCAATTCTACATGAAAAATCTAAAGAAAACATTCAATAGAAAAAATTATAAATGGACAAAAAAGTACATATAATGTGGATAAAACTCACCCACTTACACTTTGATCCATGTGAATATGCTTCACTGTTTGTCGTATCAAATGCTTGGATTTTGTCTATTTTTACAGACATATGTCTCTATGGGTTATGGTTTCTGTCTAGATGTCCCCCACAAAGTCTCATGTAGTCTTGGGGGGACAGGCTTTTCAGCGATGGCTGAATCTAGACTTTGTGATTGATTGATAGTTCAATACTGGGATTAAGTGTGAGTGTTACACCTGCCCTAGGATGGGTAGTCTGCATACAACATAAGAGACAGGAAGAGTTTTGTGATCCGTGATTCCCTGTGTCACACACTTTCAGAAAACAAACTGGCAACTATTACAGTAATTGTTTACTTTAGTGTGGATTTCTCATTCTCAAACTGCCTGGCAAGTAAAAATTTGGCTTCTAGGAGAATAAAGGGAACAAAAATTAGATATCAGGCCTGCAGCATACCCATGAACAGGATAGCCCTACAGCTCACATTTTCTAAAAGAGTCTTGGTTTCAAGTATTTTATCCTATTGACCTTATAAGCAATCCAAATGCCTTAGTAATTCCACTATCTAAACTGTATTTCTAAAGTGTTTCTTATTGATAAGAGAAGCACAGAAATCCTTTGTTAAGCTGTGTCACCCTAATTTTTGTTTGAAAAAATTATATCACTGTACTTAAGAAAATAATTTTTTGTTGTTTTTGTTAAGTGATGGGGATTAGGAATGAAAATAGTCTTATTCTGGGTGCATCAAATTAGAAAATACTGATTCATTATCCTAGACCTCTGAGGATATATGGGCACATATTCTCTTTATACAGTCATTGAATTATATGTGCAGGCACACAGTCATATCCTACTTCAGCATCTACCAGATAGAGGGAATTTTGCTAGGAACTCAAGTATAACATAGACTCTGCTTTCAGACACTTCATTGTCCAAAATGGGGAGATGTGACATGTAATAATTAATAACAGATATTAATCCAATATAGAGTTGGCAAGAATTTCTAAACCTTGGGTAAGAAAATGGGCAAAAGTAGAGTAAGACTGTCAATCTTCAAACAATTGCTAATAATAATAATAATAATAATAATAATAAATTCAAGTTTACAAGAATGTAGTAGGAAATACAGAGATCTCCCAGTTGGGAATATCCAGAGAGATTCTGATTCATTAAACCATCACCAAAATGAGTATAGTGTTCTTCTCTTTTATTGTTATAAAAATAAAATATCCAAGTACAATGGCTTAATTCAACCACCACTATTTGTTTCTTTATACTTTTGTGATTGTAGTAGTTTTCAGCAGAGGTGGCCCATGTGGTATCAGCTGGGATGGTTCATTTGGGTTGGAGCATCCTAAATGTCCTCTTGCTCATGTCTGTCATTGTGGCTGGAGTGGCTGAGACAATTGAGGTGGCCTTTCTAGCAAAGTAACTGGGCTTTCTTATGTGATGGGTTAGGGTCAGGGAGGAAGAGTAGAAACTGTTAGACCTTCTGACCGCCCAGGCCCAGCACTCACCCAGCCACATCCACCGAATTCTAGTGATAAGAATACCTAAGGTCAAGATCTATCCCTTGATAAGGGGAGAGAAAGGCCTATACAGCAAGGAAGCAGCTTTTGGTGGCCATCTGCGTAGTCCACCCCATTGACTTAAAGGAAAACAATTTTATTCACTTAAAAGCTGAAGAATGGGATCTCACTATTTTAACTAGGATGCTTTTGTCACTGGTGAAGGCTTGCTGTGTTCTTCCACTTGTCTAAGTGTGCAGTCATCATGTATCAGCCTCAGTGGGCTATTACACATTTCTGTTATGCCTCTTCCTGCCATGTCCAGCCCAGATCCCATGAAGGAGATTTCTTCAAAGTTACATTGTGAGTGATTCTACCAAGGCAGAAGTAAGTTTTTAAGCTTATTAAGACTTCTTCTCTTCTCTCAATGCCTTTGCTCTTGACCTGTTAATTGATCAAATCATCCACCTATCTTACTGAGGTTTCTCACTCTCTGTTGTTTCAGGTACTAAAACAGGTGCAGATCTTAGTGATGGAACCTGTGAGCCTGGACTGTCTTCCCCAGCCTCCTATAAGAACCCTTTCCCAGTGCTCCATCTCATCGAGGACTTGAGACTGGCCCTGGAGATGCTGGATCTTCCTCAGGAGAGAGCAGCTCTCCTGAGTCAGGTCCCTGGTCCAACAGCTGCCTACATAAAGGAATGGTTTGAAGACAGCTTGGTGAGTAGACCAATGGCCTGATTGGGGAACCGCTGAGAAAATCATCATACAGCCTATGGTATGCCACCATTGGCTAGGGCTATTGACCCATTCATACACTTTCCATCCTTTCTTGTTTCCCATCCAGCTATGGCCTGCTGGTTGGTCATTCCTAACAGTAGTGCAAAGCCCAGTTAAGTAGCTTAAATTATACCATCTGGCTGTGAGAAGAGGAAATACAGGGCCAGAGAAGGGTAAACATGGAAGATCTCCCCACCCCAGGATTACATGGACTATTTGCTGAGTTATAATCCATGATTGGGGTTTCTTACTGTTAACTGGATCCATTATGCCTTTATTCATAACACAACCTACAGCCTGTTTACTCAGTTTCTTTACTTCTGCTCCTACTTTTTACCCTAGAACTACTTTCTGTCCCTAGAGTAAAGATTTAACTCGCCTTTGCCTATTCTCTAGATTAGGCATGCAGACTTGCTCAGTTCCAGGCAAAGCTGTTGGGCAACCAAGCTGTAAATCCATTATAGCTTTGGTTACCTATTTACTTCCTTATGAAGACCACAAGTTTGACCTTAAGAGACTAGTAGTATCTGCGAATGAATAAAATGAAGAGCTAGCCTGTTGAGGAGGCCATCTGGAATGCAACTATCTAAGGGCTAGAGGCAGAATGCTGGAAACCAGAGAAAGAAACTATGTTATTACCTAAGCTTAATTTAAGGATGAAGTCTGAGTTGCAGTCTTCTAATGCTAGTCCTCCAGACATGATTCAAAATTGAAAAGTATGCATAAAGGTGGGAAGGCAGGGACAGGGGCATTAAACTGGGAAGGAAAGGTTGATGTTGAAGATCACAAAGCAAGGACACTGAGACATCCTTGTCCGAAGGCCATTGTCAGTTGTGATTAGACAGGCTATGTCCCAGACGTCCTAGACTACTTTCTGTTTCAGAGGCCTCTGTTAATATAGTTGCATCCCTATGCCTTATTCTGAACACTAAACAGTTCTTCATTATATTCATTATGTGTGTTATTCAATATTTTCATTATGTAGGCCATCTACCTGGTGTTCTGCATATAAACCGATACCAGTATGGCAGGCAGACTATTGGTTCCTAAAGATGCCCATACCGTCGATGGCTGGAACCTGTGCGTGTTACCTTAGACAGTAAAGGGGAAGCTTGCCTACAGAATCAAAACAGTTTGAAATTTTCTAACTTTAAAACAGGGAGAGTGTTCTGAACTATCCATGTGAACCCAAGGTAATCACGAGTCCTCATAAAAACTTTCTCTGCTGTTCTCTGAACTCTTTCAGTAGGCTCCAGTGTCTATTTGCTTTCTCTCAGTTCTGCTTACATCCTTACCATCTCAAACCAAGAGATTAACTGAAGGGTCTTTTTAAACAAAAACCCAATCTACCCAAAGTACAGAATTTCTTTTTTTAAAATTCTTCACTGTTCAGTTTACAATGGCTATGGATATTCCTCAGTAATGCTCTATGCATGTACCTTAATCTATGTGACAGTTTTTCTAATACTGACACTTTGATTATTTGTAACCTTTCACTAACATATGGTATTGCTGCAGTGAATCTTTTTACACAGAAATATTTGGTATTTTCTCTACATATTTCCTAGAATATAACTATAGAATTTGGGTAGGGTTACCAGATAAAATATAGAATGCCCAGTTAAATTTGATTTTAGGTAAGCAATGAAACATTTTTACTAAGTATGTTCCACAGTTTGCAAAAGCCAATAACTCTAATCCAAAAATGTTGGTATCTTTAAGGCTTTTGACAAATTTTTAAAATCATTTTTCAGAAGAATTTAACCATTTTTATTTTCATTAGGAGAGTTTAAGGTAATTCTATCAATTGCATCCTAATCAACAATAATTAGTAAGATTAAAAAACAGCTTTACTAATTTCACAGAGGAAATATTTTCCTGTTATTTATGTATTTCTTTTAGTGGGAAGACTAAACTTCTTTAGTTTATTAGTATGTATTCTTCTGTATCATTTCTAAGCTTTTAATTTCATATTGTATATAGAAAAATCTCTACATGCATTTCACATATAAAGTACTAATGTATTTAAATTATTGAAATAACTTCCAAATGGAGAATTTTCAACGGATAGGTGAAACAATTGCTCTCCATTTACTTTCGACTCACTCTAGAGATAGCTTGAGCCTCTTGGGTGGGCCTCCCTCATTTGATCGTATTCTATGCACTTCGTTCTATTAGGATTTTAGTGCTTATGTATTTGAGTGACCTTTTACTACCCTTTTGCTGTGTGCCACATATTTTCCTTATTTTGTTTTTAAATGCATTGCTGCTTATGGTGCTTTTTAAGCCATAGAATTTTTTAAAGTTGTAATTACCTCCATCCAGTCTTTCTTGTTTGGATTTCTTCTTTTCCTTTTAGCTCTAAAAAGGCCTTCCTTAATCTCAGATCAAATAACTCTTTGCCTGTGTCTTCAATAAGCTTATGGTTTGATGTTTTATCTTACGGTTAACTCTAATTCATCTGTATTTTTTAGTGTGTGCTATGAAAAATGGATCTAACTTTTAAAATACTTTTTGGAAATATATTAAAAATATTTTTGATCCAAAGGCAGTCAATGTGATTGTTGATTTTTGCAAGATGCATTACAGAAAACAGCTTGCTTCAGGTTTGCAGATTTGTTTTGGAGTTACTTACAATGGTTTGGAGAATGTCTTCCTGTGGAAAGAAAATTTTCCTGAAAGTTACTGCATTCATAAATCTTTTAGAGTAATTATGGCCATCAGCAGTCTATGAATGGTGTACTTTTAGGGGGTCAGAAGTTCGTATAAACATTCCAAGAAATCAGAGCTGGATGTTAAGGTTTTGATTCTGAACAGAGATGGCCTGTCAGTATTTTGGGTCTTGCAGACCTAAAGTCAGTTTACATACTGGTTACACACACATTCTATCTACTAGTTCTTATCTGTATGGAAATAAAATTTAGAGCACTGGACAAACTCCCTGCACATTTTAGATTGGTCCATTTTGTTAGAAGCCCCTGCTATACAGATTTTGGTTTATGGTGCAGCAGCTTTGGTATCCCTTAGTAGCTTGTGAAAAATGTGGAATATAAACCTCTATCCTGCACCAACTAAGCCATCTTCAAGTGATTCATAGGCACATTAAAGTTTAAGAAGTACTAGTTTAATCACAAAGACTCATTTTTGTTATTTTTTAAAAGAATCATGTGGATTTGGATTGGAATCAGAACTAGTGAGCAGTTTGAGGAATTAAGCAGAGCTGACCAATGGCTTCTTGTTCATGACATCTGTGCATCTTTTGTGTGTGTTCTCCATTCTCATCTGTAGACACACTGGCTTTGTCACATACTTCTGAGTTACTGCTTTGTTGTAATGTTGGCCTGCTATAGTCCAACTCAGCCTCACAGCATCTCGATCAGTTAGGATATTTTCTCCAGCAAATGGATATAAATGATAAAGAAGTAACTAATAAGATGGCTAAAGGATGTGCAGTCCCAGGTTAAATCAGTGACTGTGGATAACATCGAAGATTCTTGCTTTTCTCTTTTTTTTTTTTTTTTTTTTTTTTTTTTGCCATAACATTCTAAGGGGTTGGAGTTTTCTCGGATGTATTCTCTAATGGTTTCAGAATGGCTGCTGGACCTCCAGCAATATGTCCTCACATACTACTGTGACCCAACTTTATAATTATGTGCAAAGATAGGGAATTTGTGTTTAATAATTTTTTTTAATTAGTAGAGAAAGTCTTTCTCTGAGACCTTAAAAGAGACTGCCTCTTGGTCCCGAAGGCCAGTTTTTATTCACACACACGAATTATAGCTGCAAATATAGGTTAGACATCCCAATCCTAATCCAGAAAATCTCAGAATTTTGAATTTTGGAGCACTTCAATTTCAGTTTTTTTGATTAGAGATGGTCAGTCAGTAAAATCTATGCAAAGTCTAAATCATTCCAAAGTCTAGAAAAAAAATCCAAAATCTGAAACACTATTCGTCTAAAGTATTTCAGGTGAGGGATACTCAACATGTATTGATATATAGGAGGTGGGCCCTGTCAGAAAAGAGCAATGGAATGGGAGAAATAAACTTGAAGGACAGCTCAGAAAGACTCCCACTATATTATTTGAGTTTATTCTTCTGGTTGACTGAAAATTCGTTCCTTCATTAATAAATAAATAAATAAATACCCACTAAAATTCTTGAAGAATATAATCTCTTTGATCCAGCTCTTAATTTTGGGACTAAGTCTAATAGGCCCATGAAAAATATTAAGTGTAAATAAAATGGAAATTTAAAACTTGTATTTTAATTTAAGCATAGATATGAATTACCTTCTCTTGGGTCAGGTGATCACTCAAGCTCCAATCCACTTTGGCCAAAAGGCAAGGTCATATCATGGGAAATGTGATCTCCTACCATTACTGTTCATCAGGGACTACAGGTGTTTAGGTACCGTGGCATCTGTGGTCTACAAGAAAGAGGGGCTGTTGTAGAGGTAGTGGTAGATATAACGGAGTGATTGGTGCTCAGAGTAGCACAGATAACAGACTAACCCTGGGTCTTCCTTTTGTGTCTTCAATGGAGAGGAAACCCCTGGTCCTAGTGTATCATAGTAGGCAGATGTGTTTCTTTGTAGGCTAAATCCTCCTCTGCTGGATCCTCTCAGCTGAGGCATAGCTGGATGAACATGGTCAACAGGATCCCTGTTGGCTAGGACTCACTGCCTGGAGAGATGGGTATAAATAGGCTAGCATTCCATTGCATCCTGGAGGGCAGGCCAGCTGGAAGACAGTGAGTTTGTGTTCCAGGCCTCCTCCATTCTCCCCTCACATTGGCAGGACTGGCTGGAAGACTGTAAAACCAATGGAAATCCCAAGACCCAGGACAACAGCACCTCACACAGATGTGCACACACACCTTTGGAGGGCGAAGTAATCAGTGAGGCCAGTAACGTGGAAGTGTCTAAAGCAGCAGCAAGGAGACAGCAGTTGGACTATGGAGAACTCCATCACAGAAGACCAGTCCCAGCCCCCACATCCAGAGGCCAAGATCAGCTCCATAGCCAGCACGTCTCTAGGATATAACATGGACATTATCACAGAACTGCAAACACCAGAAGAAGGTAGATTCTTGGGATAGCTATAAAGAACCAACTGCACCTGGAGGACATCCCTGAGGAATGAACATCTCCTTTCCTCCTTGAGAGAGACCTCAATGCTAGCAATAGAGCTAGATATCATGGGAGGTTGGTGGGCATCAACACAGAAGACAAAATAAAAGAAAAAAGAGAAGGTGGAGAATGGCAAGACACAGAGGCGTGGTGCCGCCCCAGACCCCAGTCCACCCAGGACAAACCTGGAACTCAATGAGATGGGTGAAGTTGGAAGCCAAACACTGGAACTTTCTGAAATAACAACAGAAGTGAAAAAAAGAGTGGAAAATGCTATAGAAAAAATGATCTCTCAGGTACAAAAAGAAATGATGCTTAAAATCAAAGATAATAGAAAAGACATAAATAGAAGAATAGATGAGTTTAGAAAAAGATGGAAACAAAAAATGTCCAACATAGGAGAGAAATGGAATCTATGAAACAGATCCAAACAGAGATTTAGGAAATTAAAACCTCCACTGAAAATATTTGCAACAAATTGAATGAAGGAAAGAATAGAATTTCAGATCTTGAAGACAGAGTTGCAGCTAGTGATCATGAAAAGGAAGATATCTCAAAAATAGCAAGAGACTGTGAGAAGTCAATCCAACAGGTACAAGATGAAATGAAGAAGAGTAACACAAGATTGACTGGGGTCAATGAGAAAGCTGGGGACAACAAATGCCATAACTATCCTAAATATATATGCATCTAATTCAGGAACACCCAACTATATACGACAGTTTTTGGTAGACATGGAAAATCAAATGACCAATGACACAGTTGTAACAGGAGACCTCAATGCTCATTGTCACAGAGAGATAGATCAGCTAGACAGAAAATCAATGAAGAAATTTGAAAACTGAACCAAACCTGTGAACAAACAGAGTCAACAGGAAGAAGCCATGCCCCGAGGCCCTGCTGCCATTGGGGGAGCATTGGTGAACCACTGCCTCTCCATCACTCCAGGAACCTTGGGTCAGAGGAACCCAGGTGTCTAGTCCAAACCACTACACCAGCAGACTGGCAGCCAATACAGGAAACACCTGGGATGTAACCATGGGCTGATTTAGAGAAACAAAAGAAAATGTCAAGACAAAGGAGCAAAGTACAATCTTAGACCTCTGGCCCACACAGAACAAGTTCAGAAGACACAAACATAGTAGAAATTAGAAGTCACATACCTGAAATTTCTGAAAGATAGCAAAGTAAAGAATCAAATTAGTTCTTGTATTGTTTGATTAATTTTACATGCCTATGTCTGATGGTCTGGGTAGCTATTTTGAAAATAACAAGAGGCATTATGGTAGCTATTGTAATCCAAATATTGTAGTCCCTTTTTCCATCTTCCTCACAGTCCAGAAGGTTTGTATTTGTAATGCCATTGTAACATTTTTGGAATCCTGGCAAGTTATTTCCAATCTATTACCTCCAGTGTAACCCACAGTGAGAAAATAAAGACACTAAGACATATTCATAATCACAGGCAACCCAAGGGGTCCTGCATTTGAACCACATGAAGATTAATGAGACAAAGGCCTCACCCCACTACCATACTCAGAATTTATTAATTCATGAAGAAGGGAGTGGCTTGAGGATGAGTGACAGTGAGAATGGTGGAAATTATGTGAGTTATGTGTGTTGAGCTAGCCAGGTGGTCAGAAAGCACCTCTGCAATAAGCAGAGAGAAGGGTATGCAGAAAGACCAATCTGCATAACTCAACTGGGATTGAATGTTTAGGAGGCTGTTGCTTCAGTTTCTAATATGTAAACTTTTGTGCCCCAGGAAGTCATAGCCTTTCATCTTAAGACTTTAATTCAGTTGACATTCCTTGAGCTATGTGGCTTTGCCATCCCTCTGTGCTTTCAACCATTTATAGGGACACATGAAGCGAGGAATCAGGAAATGATCAGCTGACTTCAAAGATTACACATCAGAGCCAGGCGTGGTGGCCCACATGTTTAATCCCAGCGCTCAGAAGATTGAGGTAGGAGGAGCATTGTGAGTTTGAGGCCGGCTTGGGCTACTATGGGAGCACAAGGCCAGCCTGAGCTACATAGTGCAACCCTGCCTCAAAAAACTGGGGCTGGGAGTTTGGCTCAGTGGCTTAAGTACCTGTCTGGCAGGTACAGTGTTGTGAGTTCTATCCCCAGTGCTGCACGAAAGAAAAAAAAAAAAAAGAAGCAGATTACACATCAGTACCTCAGCTAACCCTATTTACATTGCTTTGAGACAATTGAAGGGAGAAACAGGTAGCTTAGTCAGCTCTGTGCAGGGCCCAGTTTAACTAATGCAGAGGTAATTGTTCTGCATTCAAGGAAAGCCATCCAAATGGTCTTCTACAGTAGCCATTGTTGATTTCCTATTATCTTGTTTTGAAGTCCTGTATCACTTTCATTGTTTTGTTTTGATTAGCTGTATTCTGTTTTATTTTGTTTGGTTTTATTCTCTTTAAAATAAAATTTAAAAAAACAATAAATAGGCTAGCATTATCCTAAAGGCCAAGTGAGGCATCTCCGTCCAGGATTCAGTAGTTTTGGGTTGAATGAGTTTGCAGGGTTTGAGGACCTAAACCTGTGCCGCTGTGTAGTAGGTGTAATGAGAAGTGAGCTCCAGGTCTGAAAGGACATTTTTGGAGTTCTCTGAGCTGAGAATAGTCTCTGGGCCCTCAGTGAGGGATGGAACAAAGGTTTTGATTCTCTTGGTCTAGGAACAGAATCTGTCTCTGAATTCTCAACCAATCCCTGGAAAGCTGGTGGCTGAGTTTCATGTGCAGGGAGTTTTCTGTAGTCTGAGGTCAGCTTGGGGGCCAGACTGCAAAGACACTGCTGAGGTGCAGCAGAAATGTTACCCTAGTAAATGGAAAGGTGGTCGTTTATGTTTGGTAGATAGGGCTAAGTCTAGGGTCAGTGCCCACTGAACGTGAATCTGAGGCACTGATGGCAGGCTGAGCTGTCCATCTCTATTGTGATGGGAATGGAGCTGAGTTCCAGATGGGGGCCAACTTCCTCCTTCTCCATGTGCTTTCGAGTGGGCAATGATGTCTTTAGGAGGATGAGGCTACTTCAGGTCAAAGCCTCATGACCCTCACCAGATGGTCCTGCCAGCCAGGGAGAGGACAGTGCTTCTCAGTGCCCCTGACATGTGCTACAAGCAAGAAAGATCTGGTGTCACTATGACTACTTCTAGGATTATGGCTGTACCCTGAGGGACTTTCTCATGGCTTTACTCACCAGCCTGGCTGGGTTGAGTGGAAGTTGGTTGGTGTTGTCTAGGGCTAGTGTAGTAGGTGGTATAATCCCACCAACAAGTTAGCCAGACAGATTCAAATGGGCTCTAACGGGCTGAGAACTACCAATCAACTGCAGGAGTAGACCCAGTAGATGGTGAACCGAATGCTGATAAGTGCCCCAGATCTTTGGATGATGCTCAAAAGATACAAGGGCTGACAGTCTCCATATGGAGTGGTTATCAGTATGTCTCAAACAGTCTGATGCATACACTCCCCATCTCCCAGTGAACAGTCCGTCACACTGTTTAATACTGTGAATATGGGCCAAGAAGATGCTTGGTGAAGTTTCAGTGTGAAGTCAGAAAAAGGGCAGGCAAACCCAGCAGTAGCAGAGTGAGGGCAAGTCAGGACAGTGCTCAGCTTCCCAGATCAGGGGCAGTAATTGGCAGAGAACATTCTGAGGGGATGTGCTCTTGGCCTTCTTTGAACTGGAGTACATATAGCTGAACCCCATCCCATGGGAGCCTTCCCTTGGCAAGGTTGCAGGTATCCTGGTCTGTGTGCCTGGTAGGTCGAAGCAAGCTGAACCAAGTTGAAGGAGTATGGGAGGTAGGAAAGAGGTAAAAGGCCGGTTCTGCCCTGGCTCTGCCACTTGTACACAACTTTGAACAATCTCCTCTCTCCTCTGAGACACAGTTTCCCTACTGGAAATGAGAATTGAGTTTGGCAGTGCCTTCGAGATATGATGAAGCATTCTATTGCATGGTTTTTCCTGGGGCTTGTATTGAGGTGCCTCAGTAAGCACCAGCCTTGGCTCTTCTCAGTTTCCAAAATGGAGATAGGATAGGGAGCCTTATACCTGTGAGGCGCAGCTGAGGCGCTCCTCTCAAAAACAGTGAAGAGGGCTCTCCTGCTTGGGGGCTGTGCTGAACCTGCAGGGGAAGGTGCCACCTCTGCCATCCCCTAGTCAGTGCAGGCACCTCCATTTACACTGTGAACTCATTCCTCAAGGAACACAAAAAGAGACCCCAACCCTGGAGAGGGCATGACTCCCCCTTTCATCAGCTCCTCGCCGCCTTGTCACAGATGGCGGCTCCTTCAACTCCCAGCTCCTCAGACAAAGCCTGTGCACTGCTGGCAGATTCAGCTTGCTTGATTCATTCTGGCGAAGGAGGAAAATCTGTTTACCAGATTGAAAAGCCCAGCGAATTGCAAAAAAGGTGGGGAAAAATGGCTGTTCTGTGCATTATAAAATATGAGCCTGACTTTCTCTTGCCGTGTGATTCATTTATGTATCTCTGTTCTCCAGTCAGGATGAGAGAAAAGACAGATCTGGATATATTTATGTTGAACATTTTAATTTTGAGAAGTTACAGACTGAGGTTTTATAAGAAAATCTTTTTCTCTGAATTTTAAAGGAGAAAGGGGGAAGTTTGCTCCTTCTTTTTCCAGGAAAAATGGCTTGCATGAACCAATTTCAAGTGTTTTTTGTTTTTTTTTTGTTTTTTTTTACGTGCCCTTGTGGCAAGTGTGGAGTGAGAGCTGAGAGAGGAGGAGGCATCAGCTCTTTTTGTTCCTGTGCTAAGTGAGCTCCCGAGGAACTCTCTCCTGGGTAAATCCGGTTGAGGGTGGTGGCTTTGTCCCTGTGCAGTACTTAAAGAAGCCGCTAGGTGGGAGTCAGGCACAAACGCTGGGAAGTCTAACTCCAGGAAAAAGGAATAAGGTATGGGCTTTATGTGGGAAAAAAAATTTTTTCTTCTTTTTTGATTAGAAAGATAAGTCAAGGAAGCACCGCTCATTAGTGAAGCTGCTGGACAGTACACCTGGGTCAGCTGGAAAAGAGAGTTCTTTCTTATTTTCTTTGGAAACCAATAGACACAGGGTAGTCAGGGGACATCTGCACTGTAAGGCCCTAGAGGAAAGACACAAGGAGGCTGGGGGCCAGTCCTCGGGGCACTGACTTGGTCTTCCATTGTCTATGGCAAGAAAATTTCTCCATTCTCCTTGACTCCAAAGCTTTGTGCTCTGGGGTACTAGCAGTATGGCACTCTGCGTCCCAGGAGCAACTTCCTAGCTCACATGTGGGCCAGCCCTGCCCTAGAGAAACTTCCTGTGTCTCCAGGGATTTTTTGAATGTGGTTTTTTCCTTAGCACACAACCTGAGATTGGGGGTTTTAAACAATTGCAAATTTAGCAGTTTTATTTTTCCTGGATCCCCACCACCACCACCACAAAAAAGAAAAAAAAAACTTGTGCTCTATTAAACTCTAGCAACCTGGATCCTTTCAGACCTGAGCAAAAAGAACCAATGTTTATAAAATGACCAAGAATGTGCAAACACTGGTAAAAGAGCAAATAAATCCTTCCCCACTAAATTTCCTGCTTTGGGCCCAGGGGACATGGTGGACAGATGTTGCCAGGTTAGCATAACTTGAGGTCTGAGCATGTAGACACCCACTTACCCTCTACCCACAAAAAAGCCTGTCAGAACTGCCCTACAGAGAGCCTTCTGCCTCTTAAGCACCCACTAGTGGGCAGGGAGGAAGGTTGAGAGGCTCCTGGAAATTTATGCTTTCAGTCCCTAATGCTGCAAGTAAATTCTGAAAATGGTTTCCTAACCTCTTGCTGTTTCCAGGTATGGTTCTGGAACAAATACTATTGAGCATCTCCTGGGAACTAGTTAGCAATGCACAGTTTCAGGTTCCATTGACAACATACTGGATTGGAATCCACAGTTTTACTAAAACCTCCTCTAGCCCAGATAATTAATTATAGATGGGGAAGCTTTGTCCTAATCAGGAGTTAGGAAACTATGGGCTACATTTGGTCCATTGCCTGTTTCTTATGCCCCATCACCTAAGAATGAGTTTCACATTTTTCAGTGATGGAAGAAAAATCACAAGACTATTTTATGATGTGAAAATGCTATAAAATTAAAATTTCAATGTCCATAAATAAAGTTTTACTGGGACACAGCCAACTCATTAGTCTAGAAATTGAATGTTGCCACTTTCATGCTACAAATAACAGAATTGAGTATGATAGAGACTTTATGGTCCACCAAGACTAAAATATTTTGTCCTAACTCATTGTGGAGGTGGGTTCTCCATGCTGGTGTGCAAGGGGGACCAGGTGGAGGTGGCCAGCGTGTACCCCCATAGCCAGGACGTCCTCCATTGAACTCTTCCCTCTCCATCTCTTCTCATGAGCAGTGGCCCCCAGGCAGCATACATGTTGAAGGACACAAGCTTGTATCTGATTGATAAAGGAGTGTCTTGGCAACTGTTGCCACAGCTCAGAGGCCAAAGCTCAGGGCTGAGTAGAATCCATTGTGTAGGCAATGGCTCAGAGAATGGCATCTGACCCCTGAGACTCCTCTTTCTCATCTTGGTTCTGCCTGACAAGATGCTGCCGATTTCTGGTCACTAGCAGAAGCAAGACCTTAGGTACCCTCTTCAGCCATTCCTTGGCATTGCAACTAAGTAGATGAAAACCCCAAGATTCTCTTCTAGGTGCCAGGATAGGACAGGAGCAAGCTATAATGAGTTTTCCTGTCTACTTCTGACCACCCCGACTTCCTCCCAGTGTTTCTACTCCTAGGATGTTCAGTCTCACAGTATCCTGCCCTTTGCTCCAGCTGGCTGCCTAATGTTCCAGGCAATACTGAGTTGATTCTGGTTGTAGGTGAGTGAAGTGCTTCTGGGAAGGCCCTGAGGACTGTCACAGTCAGTGGGTGATGCCTCTTTATGTATGCTTTGAGGTCCCTGAGACTCCATCTTACAAGAGGGGCATAATGCAGCAGGAAACCCAGTCTCCCCCATGATCACCTAGTAAGAAGGGCTGCTTAAATTTTGGGAGTAATTGCTTAGGCCAGATAAAATCCAGGCTTCTAACCTGATACTGGTCACAGACTGTTTGGATAATCTGATGAAAACTGTTTTCAGAGAAATAGGTTTATCCATACAAGCCATACTTTGTATGTATCTTATGAATATTCTCAGTGACTTCTTGGATCCCCTGTGATTCAGCTGTGTCAATGTGAGGTGCCCCTGGGTGGGCCAGCCTTTGGGGTGAGTGTGGTACACCTCACCTGCATGTAAGGGAGCACTAGCTAGGGCCATCACTGGAGGACCCATGAGGGAGGAGGTGCTGAAGCACCTGATTCATTCACCCAGGCTCACACATCCCCCCACTACGCACACACACTGGCCACACATCTGTGCCTGGCTCCTAGATCTTCAGGTGTGTTATTTTGTGAATTTGGGAGTTCAATTAAAATATAAGTAACATGTGCTTTGGGGTTCTTAAAGCAAAGCAAAAAAAGATGGAGGTAAGAATTGCTACTGAAGGATGTATAAAAATATGTCAAGAATTCAGCTCAGCTTGTCTGGATTCCTCCCTCCCTTCCTTCCTCTTCGCCTCCCTTACCCTGGCTGCTCCCCTTTCACTTGTTAGTTGAACTAGTGAATGAATTTGCCCCTGTATTTTCCTCTTGAGTTGGACACCTTTACCTTGGGGAAACAGACTCTTCAAGTCTCTATAGTATTACTTGGCTGGTCTTATCATTCGTGCCTCATTTTTCCCATTCAGAGAGAATGCTTAGATTCCTACTGTATCCCAGGAATTGTCCTAGACGTGGAAGTTAGAGAAGTGAGTCAGAAATCAGGTGCCCTTGCTAGGTCTGGTGCAGTGGAGAGCCTCATTGATCAACCACTGGCCATAGTTCAGCTGTAGCTCAGTGAATGAGAGAGAAGTGCCGGCGCTCGGTAGAAGTGGAGGAAGGCTGTGAGCAGAGGCTGCCTGCAGGCCTGCACCTGAGCCTCCTTTCTGAGTGGTTAGCAAGGCTGATAGCATACAGCCCTCACCACTTGTCCCCTCTTCTCTAGTACTTGAAGCTGAAGAAGCGCCCTGAGCCCCTCCAAGAAGAACGTCTCTCATCCTGCTGGGAGTGGGCCTCTGACCCCTCCCCAGCCTTCTTTTCCTGCAGCAGCCATGTTTATTACACACCATGTGGTAATTCTTATCTGCTCAGGGCAGGAAGGCAGTTACTTTTGCTTTCAGTGCTGGGCACGTGTGTATTGATTAAACAAATTTCTTCATTTGACTTTCTCAGACTTCTAGATAGAAGAAAAAAGAAAAAGCAAAAGATCTCCCCATGCCTGCAACCTTAAAGACATTCTCCATTAGCACATCCCATGGTCCCGGCGAGGAACCCAGCTGGGGGGAAGGAGTATCCTGGGGTATGCTCTGGAACTGGGCCGGTGTCAAGGAAAGGGATCTAGAGCTCAGAGCAGGGCGGCAGAGCCTGCTTTTCCTCCTGGCCTCTGATCTGGGTGTGTCTCCAGGAATTTATTCCTCCTCCTCCATGCCAGCTGCTGGCGAGAGCCCTCCCCCTTGCCTCTGTGATCACGGGGGACCTGACCAGCCTGCCTGGACTGTGCTACCAGACCTTGCTTCTTTCCTGTCTTTTGGCCTATTTCTGAGCTGTGGTAGACCTTGATGCCATGCCTGCTGAGGGGACCCAGTGTGTAGCGCCTTCTCTTTAGGCCGGGACTTCCAGAAAAATCACACACAGGAAAGGCCCGTTGTAGTCACAAGATGTGCGTCTGCAAGTCATTTAGGATAGCAGAGTGCAGAGCCCTTGCATGTAACCACTGTTCCCACTGCACCCACATCAAAGATCAGTTTCATAATCAGTCATAGCCAAAGGCCACACATTAAGAGCAGGGCAAGAGTAGAAAGGCTGTTTTTAGGGGAGCTCTCAAAGGAGACAGAGTATGAGGAGGAGATGTGGGGTGGTATCTGGGGAGGCCACCCTGGAAAGTCATCATGTGACCTGCAGGGAGGAAAACACACAGCTCCCCATCTTCCAGTTTTAGCAGGGTCCCTTCCTACCAGAGCTGCTCCCTAAATCCCGAAGCTGGCTGTGAAGTGGCCTCACCCTTCCCACCTCCCTGGTCTGGAAAGCAGGTTGTGAAGAGTGGGACAGCAGGAGGCAAGGCCAGGGACCTTACAGTGGTGTGGAATGTGGCCTCCAGGGAGTTAACAGCCCAGAGTCACAATCCCCAAGGGAGCCAGTTTCAAAGGTCTCTCAGTTGTAGCAGTTGGTCTCTGGTAGTAGGAACAGCAAACACCCCGCTCAGGGGCTGGCACACCACAGTACCCAGAACCCGGACTGGAACTGGTTCTGAGTCTGTTCTTTTTTTTTTGAAAACAACAGGCTTTCCTCAGAGTGCAGCCTGCCGAGCGCCTGTAAAAAGGGGTAGGCGTGGGCTTTGGGCGGGGGTCAGGCTGTGTGTGGGAACCAGCAAGCTCCTCCAAGAGCAGTGCTTATTTTTAGTCGTCTCCCCAGTCCCAAATAAACTGACAGCAGCTGGGAGCCTGTGGGTAAATGCAGAGTGAAGCAGAGACAGGAAATCAGGGGCTCTCGGTAATGAGTTCCAGCCACTCCAGAAGGGGGAAGCCAGACAAGGAATTTTCTTCAGGACTGTTTCCCTCTGGCAGGCTCTGGTACTATCATCCAGGAGAATGTTTCCTTGCATGCTTGTGTGTGTACGTGTGTGTGTGTGTGTGTGTGTGTGTGTGTGTGTGTTTACGACCCCTGTCCAAGTCTTTCATTTTTTTCCTGCCTTTTTGTGAAGTTTGATTGCTCCAAAGGGTTCTGAATCCCGGTTCCTGCCTCTGTGTGTGTGCATGTGTGTGTGCCTGCCTGCGGGGGCAGCGGGGGAGGACCCTGGAGCAGCACCGTCTGGTCTCAGTGTTTGTGCGTCTGAAACTGTTTAGGGAAAGGCTGACGGACACAGGCCAGGGCAGTAGGGATCTCTGAACACAGCTTGGCATTCCTGAGGGGGAGGGGGCAGAGCCAAGGAAGAGGACAGGACTTGGTCTCCAGCCAAAAAAAGGGCTTTTTCAACCCAGGACTCTAACTGCTGACATGGGTGCCCAGCATGGATGGGGACATTGATGTTTACAAGCATTTCTCGTGGCTGAAGAGGGTAAGTGACTGGCTGCTTTGTCTGGGTCTCTGTGGAAGTGAGTGTGGGGAAAGACACTTTGGGGGCAGTGTGTGTGTGTCTGTGTGTTCTGTGCGTGTGTCTGTGTGTGTGTGTCACAGAGGGAGATGTTTGTCCAGCAGAGCCCTGCTGTGGCCAAGATCTTCATAAGAATCTAATTATAGACACCAGGGGAGAAAGCAGTCAGCTGTCTTTGTTTCTGCTCTCACATTCTGGTGAATGAGCGTCTCTGTACGGAAAGGCAAGCATGATGAGGAAAGTTGGTTATTTTAACTTTGGCTCTTTAACAGTCAGGCTCCAAACACCGTGACCGTAAGAATGTGTATGCCACCTTTCTGTTTGAGGACACAGAGAGTAAGCTGCCGCCTTTTTAAAGGCTCTGAACTCGGAAGTTGTTTAACTCGTTCTCAGCTCAGATGTTATCAGTGTCGCGGGTATGTCTGCTGCCAACGGGAGCACTGCCTTTCCAGAGGAGGGCTCTAGCGGAGCTCTGTGTGTGTGTGTGTGACTGAGGCATGAATGAACGCTGGGGGCTCGATTGCACTACTCATAGAACTCAGGCTTTCTCTTCTTTTATGGCTGCCTTTAAATTGGCTAAGATATGTTTGCAGTGACCTTCAGACTGAGGAACTGGATATTTTTCAGAGGCAGGAAGGGCAAGAGCAGCTGACAGATAAGAGATTTGACATTGTAACTGCAGAAGGAAAGGAGGGCCAAGAAATGTCCAGCTCAGAAGGGACACATGGTTCCCCACTCCCCCATTCTCGAACACCGGTCTGGCTGGCCAGTGTGTTCCCTTTTCAGCAATCCTAGGTTCCTGCAATTGGAGCAGAGTAGTAAGCAAGAACCAGTCTTTTGCGGATCTTTCACATAGTGCTTCAGATGGAGGGTACACAGTCCTGGGAAGTAAACCTCAGACTACAAACTGCTAAGTGTAGGAAGGAAGAGCAACAGGAGGCACAGGATACCCACTGATGACTGAGAAAGTGGGTCAGGGAGATCCCTTTGAGGAAATAACAATTCATTGAAACCTGTAAATGTAATAGTAGTGAATCAGGTGAAAAAGCAGGCAAGGGACATTCCACACAAAATGAATGATCTGTGCAAAGGTCCCAAAGAAAGAGGGAGTCTGGCAAGTTTCCAGACTGAGAGAAGCCTGTGTAACTGAGCTCACCAGTGGTGGACAGAGGCAGAAAGATGCCAGATCAAATGGAACGGTGAGGGCTATGGTAAAGGTGCGGGTGACAGTTATTTGTATGACGGGGAACTTGTAGCAAGGAAGTGACAGGCAATATATACTGTGGGGGCCAATTTACATTTTAAGAAAATTACTCTAGCTGTGGTGTGGTGTATGGGAAGTCATGTTAAGAAAACTGAAGAGCTTAGCACAATTATAGAGCCGCACAGCTTACAGGGATCAGCTAGCACAAACCCGTCATTTAGCAAAGCCCAAGGGAGCCTAGGAACCTGTAGTTAGTGTCTTAGCCATTGGTGGTGCATCCTGGTTTTGAACCCTGTTCTCTTGTCTTCAAGTCTCATCCTTCTGCATCTCTTCTGCCAAATACATAGAAAATTATTAGCCCACCTAAGATCCCATCTGTGCTTTGTACCTGCATAGCCAGGGAGTGGGGCATCACAGCTACTAGAGAACACGCTGAGACAATCAGATATCGTGGCAATGCTTGCATCCCCTCAAGCTTTTAAAAAGCCCACTTCATGGGGAGTGGTAGGTAAACACACTTTTCATGCTTAGTCTTTATTCCCTCATTTCTAAAATGAAGTTTTTGACTGAAGAGTTCTTCCATCCACAGTGTACCTGGGATTATAGCAGCTGTAATGCAGCCATAGGGCAGATGTTGTAACTCTGTACCTAAGGAGAGAACTAGTTCTGTACATGATAAAATGTAAGCAGGCCGCATCTGTCCTGGGAACAAGTTGTGAACCCTGGTTTCTGTGGACAGTTGGAAATCTGCCGAGAGAAACTTCATGATGGCTAATAGCAAAAGTATATGTTTCTTCTACTATTAGAGGTGAGCATTTAAAAAAGAAAATCACAAAGTGTTGAACTTGTCGTAGGCAGTGTGATCTGAGTGTATTCTCAGTTATTTGCCCTAAATACTATTGCTAGAGTTTTAAATTTTCCTTTAAAACAATCCCTTTCATCTTGTGACCCTGATCATCAATATCCAGGACTCATTCTTAGTCTCATGTTCTTCAGCTTGCTTGGCCATATAACCCTCTTCCAACCCTGCCTCCAGTTACTTTTTTTAGTTTCATCTTTTATATCTACCTCTATGAACTCCCAAATGTATTCCTTATCTTTTCTGAGCTTTTATTTCAGATGTCCTCCTCCTCTTCTCTGATTGTCACCCCTTCATCTGACTCCATCAAGATTCTTCTTTCCCACAATTTATTTGTTGACCGCAATCCCATTCCTGGGCTTCTTCAGCACAGATTGTGAACACTTTCTGTATGCCTGACTCACCCACCCTTGTCGTGTGTTTCCTTCCAGAGATCAGGTTTCTCCAAATCAATGCTTTTAAAGGTGGAAACACTGTCTCCTTCATTTTTTCACACAGAGGGTGGGATCCTGGATGAGATGTTACCTGGTGCTCAGGGCAGGCACCTTTGCCCGTTGACCAGTACAAAAAGGTAATGCATCAGAGAAAGAAGGAGACATATTCAAGGAGGTACAGGGCTGGAGGAGAAATATTTTCTCAGAAAAGAAACATTGCTTCTTTGAGGGGTGGGATAATGTGTCCTATTATAGTTAGGAACATACAGTTTGGAGTGAAACCCTAGATTAGAATCTTGGCTTTGCGCATTTACTAGATACGTGGTTCTAGGAAGGCTAGTTCAAAAGCTTGAACTTCTTCATCTGTAAAATAAGAAATATAATATTTGCCACTATGGGTTACATGAGGTTCAAGTAAGTTTAGTGCATGTAAAATGCTTAGCATCATGCCATGCATGTAGGAAACATGCAATAATATTCTTGCTATAACTGCTATTGGCTATCACTAGGAAGGGGAAATTGCAAGAGAAAAAGGTTGCAATTGATTGCTTCTGTCTTAGTGCATATCAAGCTATTTAGTCCTTCAGCTCTAGTTCTTTCCCTTCCCATGTTCTACATCAAGGTCTCAAACTAAGCAAATTTAAGGACCTAAAAGAGACAGCTCCAATGTGGTGCACCATAGTTAACCAGAGGTCCTGTTGGCTGATGGTTCTGGTTGCTGAATGAATCAGGGCTGACAATCAGTTTGTTATTCTAACAGAAATAGTGTAAGTACCAGGTAGTTCCTGCCACAAGTACCCACAGTTCTTCAGCCCCCTCAGCTATTTGGTACTTGACTACCAACAGCTCACACCTGTCTTTTATTGGGGTCAGTGGATCTAACCCACACAGCCATGAAAGACCCTCTGAAAATAGCTCCCAGCGGGGTCTGTGGGGCCCACTCACTGCATACAGAGCAGGAGTTCATTTTCCCGGGAACGGAAATCATAGCACTGTCAGCATCTTCACACTGCTCCCCAGCTTCTAGCACTTTCAGTATTTAAGCCAAATTCCAACCCAGTGTTGTGAAGAAACTGGAATCACTATGACTGTGCCATGAAATTGGCCTGTGTTCTGCAGTAGAATGTGGAATGAACTAAAGCCACTAATGTGAGACTTTATTCATTGTCATCTGGTTCTCAAATGGTTGATCCAGTAGCCTGGCCACTTGGGCCGTAAGAGCTGAAAAGACAGAGACTCACAGGCTTGCCTTGAACTCACATTGGACTGCAGTGGAAACTGGAGAAGTAGGCAGCAGCTTCTGTGAAAGTCATTCCTAGTGGTTAAGAGCATGTATCCTCGCTCTAGATTGCTTGGGCTCATTCCTTATCTCTTTGTAATCACAAGATTCAATTTTCTTGACTGTAAGATACAGGTAAATAGTCAAATGTATGTGAAATACTTACAAATTGTAAGTGTTAGTTATGGGAATGGTAACATTGATTACAACTGCCAAGCTCTCTTACTCCAGATCCCTGTATTCAATGATGCTAATTAGAGCTCTGTATACTTCACTTAACTGTGTGTCAAATTCTTTTTCCATGCCTGAGAAGTTTTCTGCCATTACTTCTATGAACAGGTGGGGGTTTTTTTTTATGTTGTTTGTGCCATCTCTTGATTTTTTTCATTTATTCCAATAAATCTTATGTTATTCTTCTTTGCATCATTTGCCAGTTGTTGAATTGATTTTTCATAACCTTTGCTATTTTTAAGAAATCTTTCTTTTCATGATTGGTAGACACAATCCTGTCTTTTATGTATGATATTATGTCCTCATATTGGCTCATTTTGCTGCATATACTTTCAAATGGAACTTTTAGTCTCCTGAATATCTGTTTGAATCTGTTTCATGGATTCCATGCCTTCCCTGTGTTGGGCATTCATGATTTCCATCATTTTCCTAAACTACTCTACTTTTTTAAATCTGTGTCTACTCTGGAGTCACTAACCATGATTTTCATTATTGTCACCATCTCTGTAGTTATCTGAGAAATTATTTCTGATTTGAATTTTTTAGAGCCTCATTTATATGCTTTGTTACTTCTGCTGTTAACCTGGTGAATGATTTTCAAATTGTTTCACTTTGTTGTAGCCTGGGTTTGGCTTTGGTGAGCTGAAGATCTGGAGTCATGTCTTGCTAAAGTGTGTTCTCGTTTCTTTTTTTTTTTTTTTGTACCAAGGATCGAACTCACAACCTCACACCTGCCAGGTAGGTGCTTACACCACTGAGCTAAGTCCCCAGTCCTATTTTTTGAGACAGGGTCTCACTATGCAGTTCAGGCTGGCCTTGAACTCACTTTGTAGCCCAGGCTGGTCTTGAACTCACAACAATCCTCCTGTCTCAGCCTCCAGAGTGCTGAGATTAAAGGCGTGTGCCACCATGCCTAACTTTTCTTTCTTTCTTTCTTTCTTTCTTTCAATTTTAATTCCTAGGTTGATGCTTATAAATTGCTTATGGCAGGTAGCTTTATTGCTAGTATTTAGAGCCCTTAGGAGATGACTGCTTCTCAGAGATGTCTTCCAGGTGTTGCTGGCTTTTGGGTTTTAAGTCTCTTGTAAGATCTTACCTCTGCAATTCACTGGGGATGAGAAGTTGCTGCCTATTTGGCCTAGCCACTGGTTCTTTGGCACTGGCCTATAACACTGTTTATGATCTTTAGGCATACTCAGTCTTGGCATACCAGGAAGAACAACTGATTAGAACAGTTATGTCTCCTTGGCAAAAGTAGTATAATCAGCAATAACAATAGCATCTAACACAGCCTAGAAAATGACAAACTGTTTGTAACTATTAACTTGCCACCTTTAACTGTATGAACTAGATTTTTGGTCATATAACAAAATTTAAAACAAACCAGAAAATTGTATACAGTAAATATGCTCTCAGCATGATGATTGGGCTTTAAAAACCACCCCTCCTACGCCATGAGCCAGAGCTCAAGGAGAAAGCACCACTTGCCACTTCCCTCTTATGCATTGAAGTCTCTCTTTTTGCTGTCCCTGTGGGCACTAATTTTTTCTTCAGATCCTCGCTGAGTTCCAGAGACCCACTTCCTTCCTTCTTTCTTCCAGCTGTATTCCAGCTTCTGGACACTAAATCTTGAAGAGGCTGTTCTCTACTGTTCACCTCTCCTCCATCTTCCCAGAGGTCTCCAAATCCCCATATTCAACTCTGATTATGAGCATAGAGGTTTTTAAAGCCCATGGAGAGAGAAATGGTAGATATAGTGCTTCAAGAGCTTCAGTTGTCTATGATTTCCTACGAGTACCTGTCTTTGTAGCCAACCCACCCAACATGCCTGCCCATCATGTTCTTTGGTATAATTTAGCAGCTAGATTTCTGCCAACTCTTACCCCCATATTTTATGACTCCTATTGGCCAGCTCCTTGAAGAGAGGGCCTTGGCCCTCTTTTGCCCAGTGGAATTTAGTAAGTATCTTCATACCAGGGTTATTTGCTGAATAACTTGTAGGTGCTCCAGACCAGCACAACCATTGGTAGTTTTGTGGAATGATAATAGCACTTGTGGATCCTTTGACTCATTCCTGCATTCTTCTCTCCCACCCTCAGCAGCAGCTCTTTCACGCTTTTCTACTTGTCTCCAACCTTCTATTTCCTTTGCAACTGATGTCACTGCCTACTTTTTTAAAAAGTCAAATTTAGATAAATTCTTTCATCTTCCCTCCCTGTCACCACAAAATGTAACCATGTTTACAGCTATCATTTTTCAGTTTTCTCTGTTTTATGAGGCAAGAGTCCCCTCTCTTAGCCAAGGCTATCCCAGTATCCTGACCTTTTGATACAATCCTGTTGTAGTTCCTCTCCTTCCTCTAATTCTTGCTTTTTTCAAGTGCTTCCTACCTCCTTGTCCCTTGTCTTGAGGAAAATATTTCTCTTCATTTCTTAGGGAAAAGGTCAAAGTTGTCTTTGACCCTATAATTGCAACTTTATGATGTCTTATAATGTATTTTCCTTTCACCATTAGGATTCTTGAAAGAGCAGACTAAAATCTCACAATCTCTACTCCTTTCCCTTCACACCCAAGCTAGCACAGTAGCTTTGTCTTTGCAGCCATCTTTAAAATTATTTCCCATGATGTTGTTCTTGCTACATCTAGTTCCCACCCATTTTCCTCTGAATTTATTCCCTTTTGGGAATCTTGTAGGATTACTGGTATTAGTATGACCAAGGGAATAGCCCCTCACTTTGTCCTTAGCCTAATTTCATAGTCTTGAGTTGTGGATCTTTCTCTTAATTTGCCTGTTGGCTCCCCATGTGGAAAGTCTAGGCAGTGTAATTAACTCTGACGCCTCCAGGGGAGTTAGAACAGACACAATGCCCACGCCATTCCCAATTTCAACTCCCACTGATGCCATTCTGTCTCTGAAGGTGCTTTCAACAAGAATGAGTCAGTGAATCCATTGGAATAGGCAAGATGGGGAAACTTTTCAAAGAGTCTCCTTTTCTTACTATCCTCCTGGTTTTCATATCATTCCTCCACAGGATACTGACATACGTATACCACAAATACCACTTACATGGTCCAGTGCTATAAGTTCCATATGTTTCCAGCCACCTGAGATAAAGAATTGAACAGTGATCAAGCTTAGTCAAGACTATAAATTCTTAAGATCTTAGTAAATCACATGTTATTCTCACTGCAAATCTAAGATCAGTTTGGAGCCTCACACCAACACCTTAGTTGTAGAGCCTATGGACAGTTTTTCTTCAAGGTATGCTTTGTTTGCTGTGTTAGTTCTGGAAAACCAGTATGTCTGAAGGGTAGTGATCTTCCTGTCTTCATGAGTAATTGGCATCAGAAGCCTATTTTCAAAAGTACTGTTCTCCTATCCTTTCAGGAGTTTTCTTTTATAGCATTCATACTTAATTGTTTAAGTGGTGACTTAAACTTATAAAGCCTTTTCTTTATTTTGAAGGCAAAACTTATTCACCCCTCCTCTTTGCAATACTATTGGTGTACATGCAGTTCTCTCTGTTAGTACTTACTACAACTAATAGGAAGTCAAGAATATTCTAGTCATTGAATAAATGCATGAATGAAGTTTGATAACATGAACATTGATCAACCAAGAAATTGTGTAATTTGGTACTTGTAAACTCTGTTCCATTATTCTCTAAAGATGAACATTTAGATCCTAGAGTGATTATAAGCCCAACACCAGCACCTAGTTTCCCTTTGTATGTAATGCAATCCAAGAGCAGGAGGACAGGAGAGTCAAAGTCAGGGTAAGATCACTCTTGTTGTACTCCTGGTAGCTAAGATCTGATTGCACTTTATTCACAACGAATTTTCAAGAAAGTTCTTTAACTCTGTGTCAAAGATAGTAGATAGGCTTGACTTTTCTTTGTCCAGGAAATAAAGAACTTGTCTTGGCAACAGTTAGATTTATAATACTTCCAGAAGCCCCTAAGAGTCTTTATCTGAAGAATCTAAGGGAAGTTTTTTTTTAAGTATCTGCTATATTCACACTATTTGGTTCCCTGGCTGATAGGTAACCTGAACTATGTAACAGGAACTGACCATAGCATCTGTGATTTGCTTATATTTACATATTTATTTAGGTCCTCTTGTTTTTAAGGCCTGTATTTTCTAAAAGGCTTGCATGTGAGGAGTGCTTCTGAGTTTGAGATGTAGCCTCAGTGGCATTGACGTCTCCCCTGAAGCTCTGTGCCTGGCAGGCATGTCTCATTTGCAATTGGTTTTCTGGATTTGATAAGATCCTCTTGAATAGGTAGTCTGGAAATACTACCCGTTTTCTTATTTAGCTAAAAACAACAACAAAAATAAACAAGCAAAAAAGCCCACAAGGAATTCTAAGACTTATCTAGGGCCAAGGCTTTACCCAGTGTGTTGTATACAAAAGTTCCACATATCTACAAAGAGCTGTTAAATAATTCATGTACTCTGCCCAGTTAGAACAGTATATATACCATGACATGGATCCTGAAAGGACTAGAATCTACAGCTTAAAGGAAATACTGAGTGAACTATGATATTCTACCTGGCTACTACTGCAGAGTTTGACATCAAAAAAAGAGGGAAGATATACTTTGAGGACCCCAGGGTAGGAACTCCGAAAAGCAACTGTTGGCTCCAAAAGCCAACATGTTGTCTAGATCTGTCCTTAGCTCCAGACTGGGAATCTGACTATCTTAGGATTTTTCCATACTCCAATAGTGACCCCTCATTGTGACCTTTCCGTCATCCTATTTGGCTGCTCTGGAACCAACTCTGAAACTGAGTTTAGTGAACTGCAGTATGACAGAATGTCTCCTGGGATACATCGGTCAGGGTATGATGCAGAACTTCCTCCATCCCTGAACACAAGTAAAGCATATTTGAAGAGGGTGCTCTCCTGGCAGATGCCAGGCAGACTATGAAGGAGTTATGCTCCTGGGATTCTCCATGGCCTTCAGCCATGGCATTAGCACTCACACTGCAGCTAGCACTGTGCAGAGCCTAACATGACTGTTCCTTGGCCAAGGCATAATAGAGAGGCTAGTCCAGGACAAGCAGGCATCTTAGCATCTGACCAGCCACTACAGCCAAAGTATGGTACCCATGAGGAAGCTGGTAGGGGTTGATTTAGCTGGAAACATGGCATTTAACCTACATCTGATCTAACTTCTAGATTAGAACAGAAATAAAAATTCAGGTTTTAATGGTTCCTCATTACTAGCAATTGAAATACTTTTTAAAACTGTTTTTATTTTTTTCCAAATTTTTTTATTAGTACATGATTACAGTACATAATAATTTTATTCCTTGTGGGGAGTTGGTCCATGTACATAATTTTTTTCATCTTCTTCCCTCTCTTTCTTCCCCAATCTCTCCATATCTTGGTCCCTCTCCCATTTGCAAAAGATCTTACTATTTCATATTATCAATCTTATTTTGGTCTTTATTTATATTTTGGGTTTATTATATAAGGGAAAGTATATGTTGTTTAAACTTGTGTGTCTGTTTTATTTCACTTAACGTTACAATCTCAAAGTGCATCCATTTTTCTACAAATAACTCAGGTGTTTTTCTTTATGGCAGAGTGTCACTCCATTGTGTATAAATACATTTTCTTTACCCATTCATCTATTGATAGACATATAGGTTGCTTCTAAGTTTTAGCTATTATGAATTGCGCTATTATGAACATGGGGACGCATATGTTACTGTAATACAATATCTATCTTTCACTGTTTTGGAAAGATACCTAGAAGGAGAATAGCTGGGTTGAATGGAATTTCTAGTTTCAGTTTTTTGAGAAATCTCCATACTGACTCCCATACTGTTGGAATAGGTTACATTCCCACCAACAGATTCCCATAGTATTGTACTAGTTTACATTCTCTCCAGCAGTTGTATTGTTTGATTTCTTGATGACAGTCATTCTTCCTACAGGAAGATGGAATCTCAGTGTTTTAATTCACATTTCTCTCATGGCCAGAGATGTTGAACATTTTTTTCATGTATTTATTGGCCATTTGTACATCTTAAAAATAGCATGGTCCTGGCCAAAAAAAAAAAAAAAAAAAAAAAAAAAAAAAAAAAAAAAAAAAAAAAAAAGTGTGGATCAATGGAACACTAGAGGATGCAGAAAAAAAAAAAACCTAGGCACATTTAGCTCTCTGATCTTTGACAGTGGAGCCAAAAACATATACTGGAGGAAAGATAGCCTCTTTAATAAATAGTGCTGGGAAAACTGACTACCCACATGTGAAAAACTGACTATCCACATACAGAAAACTGAATCTAGATCCACAGATCATGTGCTAAAATAAAAATGAATCCATGATCTAAATGTTAAAAGAGAAAATCTACTAGAAGATAGCTGTTGAAATTCTTAATGTATTCATTATAAACTTATGTAGCATGTAGTACTGTACTTTATAGTGCACAATAAAATGCTTATAAGGAGGAAAAAGTTGTGGCCGTGAAGATATGACTCGAATCATGGGTACCCTTTCAGAGACAATGGAAAATTTTGCCTTTGACACATCTTTAGCTGTGTGTGTCAAAGGCATAATTCCAGGGCTGTTAGCTAACTGTGGGTTCCAAATTTTCACTTAGGCTTTTGAAATTTTTTTGTTTTTTAGCCTGAAGGTATTTTGTTTATTGCTCCCTTGGGTTGTTGATACAACACTTTATAGGTATTTCTTGAATATTCTGGTCAGAAATATTGCCTCTCTTATTCTCTTGCACATAAAAAATGAGTTAATTAAAAATCTTCATATAAGGCATGAATTGCTTGTAACTGAACTGTGATCTTTGAGCTGAGACAAAGCCTCTTAAATGATATTCATATTTTTATGATCATACAAACACTATTTATAACACAGAGGAATTGTTAGAGCATCCTCCTAGGAAAAGAATTCCATGCTTGTTCTCTTCTTACACACACACACACCCCTGTCCCTACTGTTGCTTTGTGGGGCATAACTTTATCTTGTGAAAGATTGGAAAGCCTGATATGAGGTGACCTACCTGAGCTTACACAGGGCTAGATGCAGCCCTAGCCTCCTAAGCATTCCTGGTTGTCCTTTGACTGCTGAGAAGGCCATGTCTCAGGGAAGAAGACGTTCCAGAAATTCTGCATAAATAGATATGGAAATTTCTCTACAATGTCCTCAGGGACGCTCTGTCTTGAAATCAAACTGGATAAAGAGTGGGTGTCAGGAACCAGTAGCTCTCTCCGCCTTTCAGCTTCCAGATCTGGCATTTGATCAGCTCTGTGCATGACATGCGATTCTTTCAGCGTAACTTCTTAAATCATTTAAATGTTTGTTTTTATTTATCTCTCACCTTTAGAACTTTTAAACTTTAGCTCCTATTTATTTCTTGTTTTCTTTTACCCTATTTTTCCTACCTCACATCGTCTGCTCACATTCCACCCTACCCAATGATGCCCATACGCCTGTTGCATCTCGTATTCATTCCTTGTCTTTACCTTTTTGTTCTACATAGGACATAAGAATGCAGGCAAACAGGTGGTGGATAGAAAGTTTTGTTGCATATACAGAAGAGGCTAGGTGACTTTTTCATTCCAGTCCAACCCACACAGGCACACCCTGAGTCACAAAGCAGATTTCTGTTAGCTCTTGATGATAATCCAGGTATTGTAACTGGCTTAGAACTGACAACCTTGTTCTAAAATTGCCAGTTGAAGCAAATCAATAGTTATAGGCAGAATTACTCTGTCAATCCTGTATCTAAACAGCAATAATACTTTTCTGAAGTCTGTTTCTAGGGGTAAGGGGTAAGTTTCAGTCAAGTGATCACTGTTTGAGACAACGTGCACGAACCAGGAATTTTGGTTGTAAATAAGAGAAACTCATGTTGAACAAGTCTAAGCCTAGAGAGCACACAGAAATGGTCAAGATATGTATCCCCATTAGGCATCTGAAACAGGGATGAAACTGTTACCCATCTTTGTCTTGACTTTTTTTGCTTTTCTGTGCATGTTGACCTCATGCTGATGCCAGCATCTTCCATGTGGAGGAGGATGTAGCTACTGACAATCTAAGAAGCTTCTTGCACCATCATGTCACCCTGTGTTCCTAGTTTAAAAAATTCAGCCAGGGGCTAGGGTGCACCTCAGTGGTAGAGGACTTACCTAGCATGCATGAGACTCTGTTCAATCCCCAGCACCATAAATAAAAAAAAAAAAAATTAGAGGAAGGATTTCACCCAGCTAAAGCTGATTCAGGGATCTAGGAATAAAGCTGTCTCTAAGAAGATGGCAGCCTTCACTGATACTATGCAGCTACAGTAGGGTGATGATCCTGGCCTATTCTGGACAAACAAAGGACTCTATTGACACAGGCTTCCAAAGAATTCTCTGCCAAGAGTAATACAAGATTTCTTTATTCTTTTCCTTTAGAAAAAGGACAAGGGAGAAATTGACTAATCTGGGATTCTCTACAACTTATAATGTTTTGGGGAGTCTTATATATTGCCTGATAACCTCACTGTTAATTAAGATGCAGTGTCCCTCAAGATTTGGAAGCCTACTTTATTTCTTGAGCCTGCCAGTGTCTAGCTCTGTGTGTATGAGGAACTCATCAAGAGTAAACTGTTTGTTCACTGACCCATGGGAGTGATGGAAGTAATGGGAGAGTACTCTATTTGGCTTGGAATCTTTTGTGCAGAGACTGTCCCTGCTGGTACCTCATTATTCAGTTCTACCATTTCTGGCCACACACAGACTTCTCTCCATTATCTAACTAATTGCTAAGACAGATTAACCATCATAGTCAACTGCAGAATCCCCAACCATAAAATGCTATGCCTGGCTGGTAGTCTTCCTGCTGTGTCTCTAGAGACTTCAGACTTAGAAAACAGTCCTACCTTAGGTTATTGATTTTTCACTCTGTATGTTAGGCCCACCCAGCCCCAGCAGTGAGCAATTCAGGTCTTATAGAAAATGACCCATAAGATGATCTGTCATAGTTGAAAAACTACATTGTGATTATTCCTGAAGACATTTGAGAATGTCATTCTCAAGGAAAAGGGAAGACCTTGATATAACAGTTCAGCTCTGTGCTTTTTATATTCTTTTAAGAGATTTGGATTTTCAGGGCCGGGAATTTGGCTCAGTAGCTTTAGTGACTGTCTGGAAGATACAAGGTTGTGAGTTTGATCCCCGATGCTGCAAAAACAAACAAACAAACAAACAAACAAAAATTAAGTAAGAGATTTGGATTTTGGAGGATGGATTCCTTATATGCCAATTTTGCATAGTCTCTGAGAGACAAGTTCGATAAAGACAAAGGTAGTTTGACTTCAGTAATCTTAGCTAAAGTTTCCTATTGTTGGCAATATACATTCAAGAATTCCTAATTTTGATTTAGTTCTGCGATACAAGAGAGGTAGTATGCTTCATTGTGACATTCTTCCATCAGAATGCAAAAGAATATAGAAACATCAGTCTGCAGTTGAAGTTTCACCTTCATAGGTACAATGATCATATGACACAATATTTTTAGGTAACTAACTTGAATTATCAGGAGCAGTTCTGACTCTGAAAAGTTTAGGAAGAAGATTTTTAATTGTCAACAGCGAAGAAGAGGAAATTTGATAAAAAATATTCGTGTAACATAACTTAGTACATTAGTAGTCACTGAACTAAAATCCTTGACTGAGTAAAAATTACCTTGTTCTTATGTATTTTATTTGTGAATGAGCATCCTTACTAAGGTAGGAGAGGGTGAAACTCTCCTTTAAATTCACTGCCTGTCCCATCGTTGGGAGAAGTAGAGTTGTCATTTAGTGTCCTTCGCTAAATCCTATTTCACTTTCTTCTCTTCGGTGGATAGTGGGAGTGTTTCTCTCATTTGTCTTCATGCATGAAGAGCTGGAATTCTGTTCTAGTGCTAATTTTCCTTAACAGACCATGTGGACAGAACTTTTAAGAGACTTTCCAAACTTAAAACCACTTAGGGCCCTGGATGTGTGATCTCAGTGTCTATCCAAGACTTGTACTGCAGATCCACTATTAGAGTTAAGGAAATAGGTGTACCCTCTGGCAAAACAAGGTGTTTTAAAGTCGAGCAAGACAGAGCTATGTCCTAACCATGTCTCTTAAAACATCCTTCTCATGTCAGTAAATTGGAATCGATTTTGATAACCATGTGCCTTTTTGCCTGCTGATATGCAGCTGTTTTATAACATAAGAATGACATCAGAAAGTGATAGAATTGCCTCAGCTGTTAGTACGCTAAGTGTACATTTGTTTATCTAAACTCAAATCCTCACCTCTGGCTGATGAATATTGGCACTCAAGATCATTCTAAATAATCCCTAGGTAGAGGTGGTATCTTATCCCAGCCTGTCCCCTTCTGAGAGGCAACAATATTCTTAAGATGTAGGTCTTATCTAGAAGATGAAAATATGGCTTAGCCCCTCACCAAAAGCCAAGGTTGGAGGTATTGTGGACTTATCTGGAACACTCTCCATTTCACAGCTGTCTTTAATAACTTTCAGAAGTTTATCAGAGATTCTGGTGTACCTGGGTACGAGGAAGGTGCAGTTTCTTTGGAACAGTAATTTAAGGGAGGGGATCCTCTCTGCCGTGAGGACCACTGCTCGATGGGCTGGTGTGACTGCTGGGAGGGGATTGACCCCTCGAGCCTGTTGGGAAGGGAAAGACCAGGAACCTCTGTTCTCAGTCCTCAGACAATGCTTCTGGATTTTAAGATGTATTTTGGATACTCAAAAATATATATTTTTGCAAGTAACTAAAATGCTGTGATTAAAGTAAAAATTTCTCTTGACCATACCTTCCATCCCCATCTTTCTAAAGCCCACAAACATATAGAAGAGAGCACTGTTAAAAGGCTCCTGACTAACCTTCTGTTTATGTTTCATATATGTAAAGAAATATGAATTCATAGTGTTTTCTACCATTAATACCGTATAGTTCCTCTGCATCTTTTTTTACCGTCCCATGTCTTATATTTTTATAATGTCCATAAATACTTATCTAATGTTTTCAAATTCTATCAACAGTCCATATTATACATAAGCCATTATTTGGCTACTCCTCTACTAAAGATATTTTTCAACCTTATGTGACTAATCATACAATCCCAATATAAAAAATAGATAAAAAAATATACTTGATCTGCACCCTCATTAAGCTGTTTAAACTGAAAGCATAAAAATGTACTATATAGTAGCTTGGCACATTATTCTTTTGTCCTTTGTTAAGATATTTTGTGCCTTAGTTCCTTTATCTGTGAAATGGGAATAAAAATAACACTCATGTCATGAGGTCATGAGAAGCATAAAATGAGTTAATGTGCAACAAGTGCTCCAAACAGTACCTGGCATGCATGGCAAGCACTGTGCTAGGGCCATATTCTATTGGTCTCTTAGAAATTGCTTTGGCTTTGGGCCTATATTATCATTGATCTACTTTGCAAGCATCACAGAAGAGCAATGTGTTTCACTGGGCCCTTTACTGTAAAACTATCATCATGGATGTTGTTTATCCCATTTCACAGAGTCTTTCTGCGGAAACAAGCAGTTTCTGTCTTTCCCTGGAGTAGTGATGCCTCTTCTCAGGAGTCAGTTTGATTTTTCCACACTGCTCTGTGCATCTTTTAGCTGACCATGCTCTTCTTTTTTCATTGGCTATTAGAATGGACCTAGATTTTCCATTCATGTCTAGCATGTGTTAAGGATGGGTCTGGCTACATTTCGTGTATTAATTTACGACTCTAACTTACTTTCTTACCTTTATTTTTTGACAAGTTAGTACAAATGGTTGCACCTCTGGGTGATTGTATGAGTAGACCTTTGTTTTGACTGTGAGTTCCATTATCAATGTAACTGGTAGCTGCTGTCCCCAGCAGCCACCAAAGGCCTAAAGGGAAGAGAACCTACAGGGGAACCATCTGAATGGTCCCCTACGGGCCCTCGCTGTCAGACAGGCTTCAGTGACACTGTCACAGTGTGGAAGTTTAAAAGCTTTTAGTCTATATGGGCCCTGCAGTATACAGCACACCTGGAGAACACACATGGGTCAACAGTTTTATTGGGCCCAGAGCATTATCCAAACAGGTTTTTCATGGGGAGCTTTACTGGATATGTTTAAAGCAAGCAGGCATTAAGTCCAGGAGGGGACTAAAAGGTGCTCACTGCAAGTTTGCAACAAACAGCTTGAATAGTTTCTTTAATGGAAGTGGTGGGAAAGCAGGGCACCCAGCCTGCTCAGCAGGAGAGATGCTTCTGAGTTATTTCTGGTCCCAGTTGGAGCCATTCTGATAGAATACAGCATTAGAAACTGTATCAAGGGAGGCCGAACCCTGCTTCTGATCGGGAAAGATGAACTTACATTTTAAAAACAAATGGCAAAGTCCTCACTACAGGGACATACTGAAGACCACTTGAGTACAGCACAGGGTATGTGGGGACTTGCTGGAGTCCTGTGGGATCTACCATTTGGTTTCTCTTCTGCATTGCCCACTGGAGAAGTGGCACTGCCAGTGCTGGAAGGCTCCATGCCCATGTTGACTGTGGTCTCATGTACAGAGTGGCACTTGGATGCGCAGGTCTTTTTCTATTCTTTTTGCCCACTAAAAATCACCATTGTGAGTTCATTAACAGAGGAGAATTTGACATGCTGTTGAGAATTGTTTTCCTATCTTTCCTTGCCAGGTTCTGAAAAAATGTGGGTTATGACATATCCTTGGATGCTAGCAGACAGTTTGACATTGTGAAAGCTGCGGGTATATTAATTAATGTAACAATAAACTGCCATGGACAAAGCAGTCAGTTGCGAGTGTGCAGGGCCTTTGTCTGTGGCATGAAAAGTTTCCATAACAATGGACAAGATACCAGCTTTAAGAAGGCTGGAATAAAAAGCAGTGATGTCTCAATAGGCATCATGCACCATCTAGATGATGCCTGGCACAGCTCTCCTGGGAAGGGCCCACTGTGCTGTCGACAGACAACCAGTCTTCTCTCATTAGGGCTTGAGCGTGGAACACTAGGTTGCCATTTCTGTTTGAAGATAGGAAGGGGTTTGCACTTGTTCACACCTAGGCAGTACATTGGGAAGGGGGTTAATGAGGCGAGGGGAATGTACTTTTATCAAGAGAAGCTGAAATGCAGGGAAATGAGTTCAGGACCAGGTAAGACAACCCTGGGCCTCTCTGACTTGCTCGTTTGCACAGCACTTTACTACTCCAGGTAGTAAACACTTGCCTCATGAATATGGGTGCACTGGTATCACTGGACAAGCCCAGAAGGTAAGGATAATGGTTTCCTTATTTAGCAATTGAGAGGTACTTTTGAGACCACTAACACTCTGGTTGGCAGCCTTCCATTCAGCATGGAGGAAGCGAGCATTGTTAATGGGTCCAACTTGATGGCATTAGCAGCTCCTTCCCTTCCTGCTGGCTGCCCACTACTCTGTCAGACACATCCTAGAAAGTGACAGCTCCTATCTTTATCTCAGGACATTTTATCAGATTCTGCTGGTCCTCTGCTATTTTGTACACTCTCCCTTTTCTTTTTTTCTATAGTTTCTGGCTACTTTGCATTTGTTATGTTTTTCCATCTACTTAGTTCTTAGAGATCCTCTGGCTGTTATCTAGATCCCTCTGGAGATATTTCCCTCAATCCTACTTCTTTCAGCTGTAGCACTATAGAAACACCAGGTTGCCAGCCTGGCTGCCAAAACATTTGTGAGAAGTGGGATTAGGGTGGAAAGGATAGTATAAGTAGATGAAGGGCCTTGCAGTTGGCACCCCCATACCCTCATCGCCACATTACTATGATGTTTAGGCTGGGACTCGTTCCCATGAGTCGTTCTGTGATTCTGGAGAACCCTGGTGTGAAAGTTAGGAGATACCAAAATCTCAGCAGCAGGTTTTCCTGCATCGTTCCTTGGGTGAATGGTACCAGTTCTCTGGTCTCCTGAAAGAGGAGACCCTCAATGCTGTGCTTCTAGTAAAACTAGACCCAGCGTGTTCAGTCAAACCAAGCACTGATGGTTTGGAGCTTAGTCAAGGTCCTCCCGGCTAAGGTGAGGTCATCGGGAGTGGTTGCGCCATCTCCCAAGACACACCTTTCAGTGGCATGTGGTCTGGTTCTCCTTGCAGTGATTTTGAAATCTGTGGTTTCCTGTTTTAATGGCTAGTTTTTGCACGTATAATCAGTGAAACTGCCTTCACAAATTGCATATTTTGTATACTTCATTTGGAAGTTGATAATATTTCTCCACCATTCTAAGTGTATTCTCCCCCGTCTTTCGTCCCAGGTAAATCACCATGGTACCGCTAGTAACGAAACCTACCAGGAACGCCTGGCACGTCTAGAAGGAGATAAGGAGTCCCTCATCTTACAGGTGGGTCCTTTGGATGAGAAGCAGCTTTACCTGTTACTTCCAGCCCTCTAGCTTCCCTAAATAAGAGGAAAGCACAGAGGGTTTATGTCACTGGAATTTTTTTTTTTAACCCCAAAGTATGTTTGTCAAACAAGCTTTTCCTGAAACAAAGCAGAAAGTAACCAGGAGCATAACATTACCATGGCCTTGGCTTTAGGGAACTGTGAATTCACTCATTTACCATGCACTGCCTCTACTCACTGGAAACCTTGTGGCTAGGTGAATAGTGATGCTAAGAGTGAACAATGCAGGCCCTGTTCTCCAGGAGCCCCGAGTCTTGTAAGGGAGATGAGATATATCCTTGTGTCACTAATGAAGCAGAGCCCTAAGTGATAATAGGCCTAAGGGGGAACACTAACAGAATCGAGTCCAAAGTGGCTGAAGCTAGATCTAGACTTGCTGCCAAATTTCCTGGAGCTGGTAACGTGGGAAAAGCCTCTGAGGACTCCCTTGCTTCGACGAGAGGAATTCCAAAATCTGTCATGGAGAAAGCCAAAGAAACTTCATCACTTCTGGAAGCCTATATTCTTTAGCAGGGCATAAAGTTAAGTTTGTTTTGTTTTTTTTTCCCTTTGGTACTGGGGATTGAATCCAGGGCCTTCGCACTAAAATACATCTCCAGCCACTGCTTTGTTTTGCTTTGTTTTGTTTTTTGTTTTTTTGATACGGAGTCTCACTAAGTCACTTCAGTGCCCAGGCTGTGCTGAATTTTTGATCCTCCTGCCTCAGCCTCCCAGAGTGCTGGTATTATAGGCATTCACTACCTTAGCTGGCTGAGTTAGGCCTTCTCATAGGAAGCTTAATGCTTAAGGAACTCTTTGCTATGTTAGCTCTCAAATGCCTACACCAATTTATAAGCATTTATTCAAATCTAGTATAAATCAGATATTAATTGGTAATTTGGAGTATATAATATCCTAGTCTTAGCTCCTTTAAAATCTTGAAGAGTGATGAATAAGACTGGTGATGGGATGGAGAAGGGAACTGGTGGAGAACCAGACCCCTCCCCTCCTAGGGTGTGGGCTTTAGTTGGTATCAGTAGGGTTGTGAGGTAGCAGCCTGGCTATTGTTTTTTCATCTTAGCTTATTTATTTTACTTTTAAAATTTTATATTATAAACATAAAATTAGTCAGTTAGAAACTTTAGAAATTCGAAAAGAATCCTAAATAATTTAAAGAAGAAGATTAACATTTTGGCCTTTTCCTACTGGCTTTTTCCCACTGCCCTGCTTTTTTCTTTTTTAAATAGTTGAGCTTATACCGAATATACAATTTGTTTTCTAGTTTTTTTCTTTTCACTTCATTGATTCTAAAATCATAAAATTATTGAGTATCAACAACTTATCTGTCTGACCTAGTTTTAGGTGCTGGAGATACAGCTGTGAAGAACATGGGCTAAGTGCCTATTCTTGTAATGCTTGGGGGACAGGGAAGAGGAGGAAGAGGTGATGGAGGAGGTGGTAGGAGAAGTGGGGAGGAGAGACAATTTCAAACAATGTTAAGTACTATGGAGAAAAAGCCAGATGAGGACTGGTCCTTGAGACTCTCCCTAACAGGAGGGACTTAAGGAAAGAGCCAAGCAGATACCTGAAGAAGCACTTTCTGAACACTGGGGGTGGTCTGTCCACTCTGTGGCAGTAGTATGCTTAGTGTGTGGTAAAAGCATCAAGGGATCATGATGGCTGCAGTCTTGCTATGAAGAAGAGGGGTAGAAGCCCCCTGCAGAGAGGTAGCAAGGGCCAGATTTTATAGCACAGATGTTTTGAGGGATGTGTAATTTGAAACACTATCCCAACCACATAATTAAGGAAAAAGTATCCAGTTTAGAATTTTGTACCCGACAATATGAAATTCAAACTTTTGAACCAAGACCTTTCATGATTGAAATAGCACATTCCTATTTAAAGAGGATTACAATTTAATGAAGAAGATCTATATAATAATGTTCTCTTTCATACCCATGCTTTTTTTAAAAATCTAAATTCTTGAATAATCCCTATCAAAATAATCCTAACACAATTGGGAAGCTACTTACCAGCAAAATCAGAAGTTAACCCTGGTAGCTTCTCTTCTGCTGGGAGCTTGTGGGCCGGCTCATAGCAGCACTTCCGTGCCCACTCCTGTTTCCTGTTCTGCAGTGGGCTGAGGAGCTGATTAGATGGATCTTTAGCAGCGTATAGCTGCTTGATAAATTCACAAAACAGCTAAGTCAGACTGAATTAACTGGAACCTTTGGCTTAGAATGTTTTCTGGCATCTATTTGTAGAAGAACAGGACCTGTCATACATAACAAAATCTTTGTTTCCAAGGTTTAAAACACTTTGTATCCTCATTATAATGCAATTCCTTTAAGGCAGGAAATTTCATCTTTTTTTTTTTTTTCTCCTATTTCTGAATCCCCAACCCTGTACCTAAAATTATGCCTAGCACTGGGGCTTCATTTATAATACTTTGGGCTAATATTGAGGTTCCCAAGGCCCCTCCAGCCCTGAATGTCATTAGTCCTGTGTGCAGCTACACTATGAACTATTGCTTGGGACCTTATATTATTCCCTCAGGGTGCTGCCAGCATGTAACCTCAAGGCACTGTGCAACCATCTACGTGTTAATCCTCACAATGGAATTCACCATAAAACTTCCTTCCCAATGGGTAACTCTGGGTTCCAGGGAACAGAGTCCCCTGCCACGCCCACACCAATCTTACTCATTTAGAAGTGGAGTTAGTAGTTGAAAAGGTCAGGGCTGCTGCTAATTGTGCTGAGGGCTGAAAAACAAGCAAGAAAAATGCAAAAAGCTCCGTTGTTTAAGATGAACCTAGAACAATAAATGAACCTTGTTGACAGAAGGGGTTAATTGCTGGTTTAAAATTGAAAAGTTAGTACACCATGCATCAGCTTCAGGAGTGTTTCAATAATTCATTCAACATTTGAGTGCATAAAAATGGAAGACTTAAAGTAACTGTGCTCATTTAGATTCATTGCATTTTAAATGGGAACTTTGAAATTCATAAAGTTTATTTTAAACAATCATAAATGAACTCAACTCTTTCGTGCTCCCTCTATCACTCTGTTACAGACTGAGAAATAATTTAGAATGATCTACATGTAAACACCAGTGACTGACTAATTTACCATCAGTTGATGTCTTTACTTTCAAGAAGCTGCCCATTCTTTTCTTCAATCTTCATGCTTTGCTATATTTTTTAAAAAAGATAAAAGACCCCGTGGAGAGGTCTGCTATTAGAGGCTATGAAAACCCTCACAATACATATTTGAGGCATAATTTAAATGACTTATTGTAACTGAGTTTTTATTAATATTTCTAAGGGAATCTCAGAGCTCCTCAGAAAAATGACTTTTTTCTGCCACAGATGTGCAGCGTGACTTCTGTGTATCTATGACTTAGAGTCATGTTTTGGCCTGTGAAGCACAAAAACCTTTCTGCAGCCAAGTTTTGTCAGTGCTAACACATGCCCTTTACATCCCACATTCCTTAATTTCTTCCAAACCCTCACCTGATAGGTGAGCAGTCCTCACGCACTTATGAGAGGGGTAAGGTCATTGGTTAATTTCCATGGAGGTTTGGACTGCTCTTCCCCATGAGGTGGCAGAAGCCCTGGCAAGCCAGGTGAGATATGCCTTGAGGTCTGCTGCCCTATTAGAGGAATAGGTGCAGGAGTCCAGCCCAGAGGCAGTGCTCAGCTGTTCGGTGCTTTTCTTTTGAGTCTATCAAGGGCAGGAACATGACCGAAGTCATTTGGGCAGTGGGTGAGACTCCCTAGTAAGAAGGTAAGACTCAATTTGGAGCTGCCTTCTTCCAGCCCATTTCCCCCACCCTCCACTGACCTAAAAGAACAGCTGTCCCTAGCATGTACACTTCTACTGCTCACCTGCTGGTGAGGGACTTTACTGCCCTGGAGCAGAGACCTTGTTCCTCCATTGTTCCTTTATTTCCTGTAACAGGTGAGTGTCCTCACAGACCAAGTAGAAGCCCAAGGAGAAAAGATTCGGGACCTGGAAGTGTGTCTGGAAGGGCACCAGGTGAAACTCAATGCTGCCGAAGAAATGCTCCAACAGGTAAGGGCAGATGGGGAAGAAGGGCCCAGGACTTGAAGCAGCTCTTACATTAAAGTCCCTTTCTGAGCTCCTGCTTCCTTTCCCATGCCACCCGGAGGTGGGGTTGGCTGCTCTGCATGCAGTGTTTAGACAGCAGGTGAAACCAGCTTGAACATTGAGGGCAGGGAAGGTCTGACCCAAGCCAAGTAACCTGTTGAGCTGGTTAGACAGATTCTCAGGTTAGACAGATTCTCAGGTTAGATTCTCAGGCGGCGCTTTCTCTAGCAGGGTGCCCTGAGCCCTGCTGGCTGTGTCATCCTCATTTTATCAGAAGAATCCACAGTTTGACCGCCGGTGGCTTTTGGAGTTTTAGAAAGTCAATTTGTCAGCTTATTTTCTACCTCTTTTCCTGCTCTCACTCCTTTGTCACCTTGTGTGCTTTTATTTTATAAAAATAACATCCTAACATGATAGATGTCAAAATGAAAAGAAAAATAGCTGCTTTTCTAGCGTTCAAGTTTTGTTGTTGTACTTATGTGTACACATCATTTAAAAAGCCGTGGTCACAGAGGCATGCAATTTTGGCCTCAGGTTTTATATGCTCAATATAAAGTAGTGACTCTTTTCATTTTAACATCTTGCTACGTAGTCATCGTTACTATCACTTATGGTAGTTTTATTGTGTGTGAATATATCATAATTGCCTTAACCATTCTTCCTCTGAATAGTTTTACTGTGCTGTAAATACTGTAAATGAGCTTCAGTTATCACAAAGGAGTATTGAATTTTTATCACATTTTTTCAGAATCTATTGAGACACTTATTAAATTTTTTTAAATTAGACTTATTAATAGGCTTTCTAGAGTTAAATTGTTCTTGCATTTCCAGGTATTTTAAAAATGAAACCATGCTGACAGTTCATATGCGTGGTTTGGAACTCCTGATGGAGTACTTGGCACATAAAAGTTGCTCACCAGTTATTTAAAGAATAAAAGCTATTTCCTTAAGTGAGTAGATTCAGTTAAATGACCGCCAATCATCTTTTCTCCCAAAGCTCTGGCTTTTTTGCGTTGTCATGATCAGCCTAAGGTTCAAATATTTCTTGACAGTTTCTTGACAGGCTTTGAATTTTATCTTGGGTCGTAAGATGGACATCTTAGTTCTAGTGTTTCTTAGTTTTGAGTGCATTTGAAAAACTTTTTTAAAAAGGTAAGTAAACATTTTTATGCATACGTCTTCATAATAACTAATTTCAACAGTCCAGAGGTTGTTGTTAATTTGTCTTTTCAGTTCTGATTAATAAGTTACCCTAATCTTGGCACCGTTCGATTTTGTTTTGATTGTATGACATTTATCTTGCTCATAATATTCCCTGAAAATCCAAATAGCAACAGAAGTTGTTCCTTTTATTTTAATTGAAGCTTTCTTTGTAAGGCCCATGAAAAAAACTAGTTGGGGAGTAGGTGCAGGGAACTTTCACCAAGAGGAAAACATTTTCACAGAGTGAATACAACAGTTGTCTAGATTATATGTTCAAGTCAACATGGGGTATGTTTTTGAGGTGGAAAGGATAAAGGACAGAGATGATAGTGTGCTATAAAAAATTTTAAAAGACCATGAAAATCTGAATGTGGAAGCTGTGAGAAAACTGTTAGCAGGCTGATGTTTCAGGAGGGCGGTGCTCGGCGTGTGACAACATTGCCGAGAGGTCAGAGAATGGCGGTATTGTAACGCCTGAGTCATCTGTGCTCCTGCCCTAGCTTTTCTTCTCGACTGCTCTCCATCTCTTTATGGAGTGTTTCTATTCTGTTGTCAGAGTCTCTGGGTCAAGGATTCCTATGTAGGTGCCCAGCACCACTTGTGCAGAGATTGGCTTATTCCTTGGCATCAGTCCAATGATAGTATTTGAGACTTTTTAAACAGTATTAAGCTCCATGATGTGTTGTGTCCTGTTTATTCTAAATCTTCATTCTCGTGTGCTTTGGTTCACTTGTATCAGAGAGGTGGGTGTCATGACCTAGTATATTTTGGATTATGGTAGCTCTTTATTTGCCATTTCTAGGTTTTAAAGATCTAGTTGAATTTGACCAAGTCATTTTTGTGCCAGTTAAGATTTGCTTTGTTTTTGCAGTTTTTCAAGGGTAAGATTTCTTGATAGATTCTGGTTCAAATCATAAGCCATGTTTGAACCTCAGCTCCCACCCTGTTGTGTGCTGGGCTTGTTTGTGCCAAAGCTTGAGATCGTTGAGGTCTCAAATCCAGATCTCAGCTTTGATGCATGTGCTGAAATCTGCAGGATGCTGTTTATAAACACACTTGATTTATGCCCCATAACACTGATGGAGTGTCATCTATATTTTAGTGTATGTGCATGTCCTCATAACTGGGGTAGGCAGAGACTTGCCCAATTTGGCTAAGATATCCTGGGCTGCAGGGCTCTTCATTTCTGGTGGCAGCAACAAGAATGACTCATGGCCTAATGGCAAAGAATAAAGGCAAACAGTTGCCTCTTTCTGCCAGTCTGAGAGACCATTCTGGCCCTGTGCCATGCCTAGTCTATTACTCTGAACAAAATCCTTTCCCTGCCCCTGGCAGGGGCTTCTGACTGCCCATACTCGCAGCACTTTCCCTGGGGACGTTTCCACTGATGACCCTGCACACTCAGTGTATCTTGTCTACAGGTGGCACCTGTTACTCAACTCCCGTTGACGCTCCATGTGGCCCTAGTACTGCTAGATAGGCTCATTTTTCACAAGGAGCTAGAAATCTAGAATTAAAGATTTGAAATGTCTTTCTAATACTGGCAATTAATTTAAAATTTTAGATAATACTGTGTGTGTCACAGGATACATATCTATAGGTCAAGTCTGGCCTGTATACCTCTAATCTGCAACTTCTAGTCTAGACTCTGCCCAAACCGCTGACTGGAATAGCACCAGGAGACTTGAGAAAGCCCTAACCTGATAAGCATAGCCCCAACTCTGTGCTCGGATGGTCTCCATAAAGCCCACCAAGCTGTGTCTCCCCACAGCTGTTCTCCTGACCAATGTCACACTCCCTGCGGGAGCCCACAGGAGGGAATTAGTCTTGGGCCAGGTATCCCTTAGCCTGGCCAAGCCCAGCCCCTGTACAGTACTGATCTCATAAATCAGAGCTTGTTTAGTCTGCACATGATCTCATCCCACCTCCGGAGGGAGAGAACGTGAAGACCCCTCTTGAGGTTAGACAGCCAAACTGGAAGCAAGCAGAGTAAGCACAGAGGCAGGTGTACATTCTGCATGTAGATCGTGAACACATTGAGAGCAAAACATAATGTTTCTTGTTTGCAAGCCTGTGTCAGATACAGGGTAGGTTGGGGGCAGCTATGAGCACCTCTCAGATTATGGCCTCAGACAGACTGAACATGTCTGTATTTTCCAGAAGACCTTCCCCATTAAGAAGAGACACATGTCAGGAAATGTAGAAGGGACATTTTAAGAAGGGTACAGTCCGAGTCAGTTTTTGCTGGTCCGGAATAGTCTGCCTTCAGCTCACAGTGTAGGGTTCTTTCTTCTGGTCCTTACACAACTCTGTACAATGTGCAGCTATACACAGAAGCCATTGGAACCTGAAGCCAGAATTGCATCCCAGGAATACAGACATGGGCCGATGACCTCTTCATGAGTGACTCAGACCATACCAGCTACAGATTCTCTGTGAGAGGTTCCTGTGTTAGTCAGTGTATTAGAGGCCTTGGTGTTTTGTTTTTTTTTTTTCAAAAATGGTCTCCATGGGCTCTCTGGGGTCTCACCGGTTCCCGTAACAATGAGGTCCTTTGCCTGTGATCACTGACCCCTCTCCAGGAGGTACTGATATCAAGGGAGAAGCTAACAGTACTCAGCAGATCCAAGTTTCTGCACTGAGCTGGCAGCCACATGAAGCACTTGCCAGACACTGACCATTTACAGATATGATCAACATAAAAATCAGCATTAAAAGGAAGATAGGCTGAGGGAGGGGAGGATGTGTGGAGGAGGAAAGGATGCAAACTTCCCTTTCTTTGTGAGGACACCACCCTGTTCTGGGAAACCCTAGACAATGCAGACTGTTTTTCAGCTTCCCATCTGGTCCACAGCTTCAGGGGTTAGGCAACTTTGAGGTTCTGGCTGCCTTTTAGGTGAGGTGTGTAGAGTGACAAAGGTGGGTGGTTGGGAGTCACTGGACATGAGCTTCTGCATATTGACCACTGGCTGTTGATCTGGGAAGGTCAATCCACCAACTTTTCTTACTTGTAGACAATGAGGGTGACAACACAGACTCAATATTACTCAATTTTGCTACCTTCTAGAGTTGTAAAATGATTCCAGTTGCATTTAAAACAATCACACATGGCCATTGTACATCAGTACACTGATTAGGAGGTTATGTGGCCTGAGGCAGAGGCCTAGTGCCTCCCCAATAACAGAAAAGATGCTCTGTCTCAAAGAGAACATTAAACAGAACCATGGCACATGATCCAGCAGGAGCACAAATCTGAGGAGGCGAGACACTGAGTCATTAGAAAAAAGCAGGCATTTCCCGAATATTCCCTGAAACTCCCTCTGCGAGATTTATAAGACACAAATAACTAGTTTCTTCAAGCTTAACTTACTTGGCATTGAGTCTCTGAGCCACAGCAAGGAACCTCTTTTTACAGGTTCAGCAAGATGACTTGGTTAGTGGGACAGCGTCTGGATCTAACTCAAGGTCGCCGTGACCGCTTCTTCTCTGCACAGGGTTACGCACAAATTAGGATCCTCAGTGAGGCTCAGGCCTTTTACTTCAAAGGGCAAAGGGACATATTTTTCCTTTTATGTCTTCATGAGCAGTTCTTTCATTTTGGTTTCAAATTGCCAGTCTGACTGCAGTCCTCTGTCATTGGTCAGTAGTGCCCTGGGTCATATTCTAACATTCAAAAATGGAGGTAATCGCTTCAAGATGTGGCCCTTTAAGGAAGAGAATATATTGAAAGGCAAATTCTTTTTATCAGCTCCAGGCAGAACCTGAGCTTTGGAGAAAGGAAATGGTAGGTTGCTCTGAGACGTAAACTTTCTTTCATCTATCAGAAAGGAAATGTGTTTGTCCTTCTGGAAGAAGTTAGTGGTAGTGGTGAAGAGAGAAGGGAGAGTGGTAATTTTTTCCACTGTTTTCTTTTTAAATCTCCATTATCCAGTTTCATGGCCCTTGACAGTAAGTAAAACAAAACATTTCTATACCCCTTTCCTCCTCATCCCTGCCCTATGTTCTTTAAAATATGAGTAACCTCAAAATCATTAGGAGCAGAAGCAGAATGGTTCTTAGGAAGTCTCTGTTCCTTTGCCTTGGGCCACTGCTTCCCCATGACTACCTGGTAGCTGCAAGATTCCAAGACATTCCCAGCAAGATCCTACCCTGAAGTCAGAATCCCTGAGCAGGCGGCAGGCATTACCTGACAGGGAAGTTGGTGCTCCCGACAAGCAGGCTGGATCCAGAGTCGATTCTTGTCTTGGGCGTGTGAGCTCGGGTCCCAGGAATATTATCTTTAAAGGTTAGAAAGAATAAAGGCAGAGCAAAGGAGATGGAGAGGAAAAAAAGGAAACATCAGGAAAACCTGAACCAGGGAAGATGCTGTAGAAAGGAGTAGCCTACAGCAAGTCAACGGAATAGAGTTGGTTAACAGATGAGAAGGGTAAGTTGCATCTGAAAGTTTGAACATTGACTCCCAGAGGCTATTTCTGTGCCCTACTTGGTAGAGGCAGAAGCCAGGTTGTAGGCAGACAGACATCTTGTTGAGTAATAACAGGAAGAAGAGGCATTAGAGGTGGATTACTCTGTAAGAGCATGGTTGTGAAACAGGGAGACGAGGGACAAAGAGAGACTGAGCATGCGCACACACACACAGCCTACACTTGCCAACAGAGGACATGGGCGGGAGTTGATGGTGGTAACTTGAAGGGCAGACAAGGTTAAGAAAGAGGTCTCTTTAGAATGTCAGAAATTTGATCATGTTTATAGCCTGAGGAATGGAAGGTGATGGTGAGGGAGATTAAATGCCTGTCAGAACAGATGATTGATGATCCTACCCTAAACTAACACAGAGCGGGGTGGGAACTTCCTCAAAGGCAGTACAGAGGTGAGGGGGAGGCTAGGGCTCTGTGCATGGGAGGAATTCTGAGTTACCAGCTAAGGCAGAAATAAGACCAGGATTCAGAGAACAAAGCCAAAGACTGCTGCATACCCATGAAGGTAACTTTAAGATTCATCAAGTTGAGTGAGGATGCCTGAGGAGTCCAGAGACAGAAATAACCAGAGACAGGAAGATCAGTCAGCTGGGACCATTTAGGAACAAGTTCTGGAAGCATGTATCCTTTGCTGTATACTTTTTATATACATTTTGGAAGTTTGCTAGGCTAGGGAACAGTTCTTAAAAGTGAAAAAATTAAATAGCGATGAGGGCAGTATGCAATGTGGCAGATTAGCCTTGGAAAAGGACTGCATGTTTGCTTTCTCTAAGATAAAAATTTAAGAGATATGAATGAGATGATTTTTAAAGACTTTGAAATAGAACTTAAGTTCAATACATGATCTTTTTTTTTTTTATCTTTTTAGTAAATATGAGGAGAGGTTATTTGAGGAGAAAAATGAGGCCATTGTGGGGTTTAGAAAAGATTTGGAACAGTCCCTGAAGGGAATCAGCCAGTGAGGAATACAAGTTTTGCAGAGCAGTATTGGAAGATCAATTGTAATCAGATACTGTGGATTTCTATCAAAATCAAAATCGGTTGGCATCATTAGATGTCTCACTAGCAATTCTCAGGCCACAGGGAGTGGAAGCCTAAACAAAAGACTATGAGATTTATCTAAACTGGGCTCTTTAGATAAATGCATATCAGATCTGGGGGCTGGTTGAAGACTTTTCGGTGCAGAGAGGCTTACAATTGTAATGACTCACCTCAAGGTATGGTGTAGATAGTGAAACAGATATTGCTTAGGAAAGGTGATAAACCAGGAAAACAGGGAGTTATTAAGTAACCAGTAACCAAGGAAGAAGAAATTTGAGGTTGAGTGAGCAAGTGGGGCAATTGCAAGGTCAGAAGGTTGTGGCCAGAGGAAAGAATTTCAGAACTCAAGATCTTAGAACAGAACAAACATATTCTGAGGAAAGATAAAGAGCTAGGTTTTTGCTGTGCAGCTGAGAAGCGGAAAGGAAATGGAAGCAAAGCTTGTGAGAGCTGAAGTCACCGTGAAGCTGAATGGTTAATGAGTGAATACTGAACTGAGAAGTTGTTAACAAAGATGCTGAAACTACTGAGGAGACAAAAAGCACCTAAAGTACGTAGAAAAGCAACTGATGAAAAGACATATGCCTTGAGGGAAGTGGGAAATTGTCTTGTTCTAGATATTTGGGGAGATTGTGATACAAATGAATAGCTTTTACTGCCTTAGAGCGAGGGTAGACACAGACGATCTGTGGAGACAAATAGTGATCAGAAAGCTGTCATGAAGAAGGGAGAGATGTATTCTGCAAGTTGTGTTGTTGGGAGCAAAGTATTCCCCAGTCCAGATGACTGGAAAGAGTGAGTCATACTGTGCAGAATCCAGGAGTCTGTTTATGTTGGAAGTAGAAGGAGCAATTAAGGATGTAGGATATTTAATTCCTATTAAATTATGCATTTTAGAAATTCCAGTGTATAGTAGTATCTAGGAGCCTTGTTGGGTCTGGAGATTGAGAAGTAGAGCTGGATTGAAAGAAGTTTTTGAAGGCTGAGTCTTGTGTTTATGGACTAGGACAGTAATTGTTAATGCCAAAGACGAGAGGAGATGATCGTGAATGGTAGAAGCACATGCTAATGGATATCAGCTGGGAGAGAGTAAGTAAAAACTTTATTGTAAGTGAACTGTAATAAGTTAATCAAGCTCAGGTTTCTAATTAAAACCTCAGTGTGCCTAACTGGAATGTCTCTTTGCGCTGTTAGCATGACCAATTCAAACACTGGCATGACTAATGGAAACAGCTATTGGAACCAATTACAGTATTATCCTCATCACTTGGAACATTGGAATGACCAACTTGGTAGTTAAAACAGCGAGAGGGCTTTTTGACAATAGCCGCAATAGAGTAGACTCATAGTTTTCAAGACAGATGCATTCTGAGGTTTTTCTGAATTCTACCAAAGCAGCATCTTGAATGCTAACCTGTAAACTGCATAAGTGTTATCCTAAGACACTCAAATTGTCAACAGGGGCTGTATTTTTACTGGTCACATCCCTTGGTACTGGAATGTATATGAATAAAGTCTCAAGGAGGAATTTTTGTCTTAGAATTCAGTATGCTAAGATACATCATAGTTCATTTCTAGCTGTTTGCAATACCTTATGGTTTGGTTTTCTACTAATTGTGATTCTGACTTCAACTCCTTTTCCTACCTGCTTTAATTTTTGTGATTTTATTTTTTGTGATTTATTTTTTAACTGGGAATATCCGTTTTGGAAACTGCCTTAAACCATTTTTGGAACAAAGCAGTTAGGTGAAGGAATGGAGAATACAGAGAATAGAGTGGGGAGAGAAGGTAGAAGAGACTAAAATAAGTTGTGTTGGGGGACAATTGTATCTTAACTTTTTAAATTCTCAAGACTAAGAGAACAGATGATTTCTGTGCCCTAACCCCTAGGGATGAACTGGGCCCTGATTTGAAAGGACATTTCCTGGGCTCAGTAAATATTGATTACCTTTTCAAAATATATATATATTTTTAAATTTCCCCTTAAAATTCTTGGAAGCTTTTTCTCATTTGGGAAACAGTGTGATATTTTAGATAGAAATGAGTTCTGAAGTCAAACATCCTGGTTTGAAAACTAACTCTGTTTATGATTAGCATGTGTCCTTGGCCAAAAGCTCTGTTTACCCTCTCCAGGCCTGTTTCCTCGTCTGCAGAACCAGGACACTAGTATTACTGCCAAGTCCCTGTGAGGATTTATTAAGGAGATGATATAGTATAAGCACCCAGAAGTGTCTGGAGCCAAAAAGGCAGTCAACAAACCCAAGTTCTCTGTTATATTGGACACATCTGCCTTGCTCCTTATAGCCAAGTAGTCCACAGTCCTGGCAAGTATGGTGCTGCTGCCTCTGCCCTATCAGCCAGCTTTTAGCCTGGCTGGCTCAGGAGGGCCATCCTCCACCGCCCAGCTTCAGGAAGGTCATGTGCCAAGGCGCTGGGGTTCTAGATACCTTCAGATAAGACCGTACATGGTTTATAGCCTACTTTTCTGAGGTACTGATGACCTTTGGCCTGGAGAACCATGTATTACAAATCAAACTCTATGTCTTATGTGGTTTAACTCATGATCCAAGGACAATTATACATTAATGAAATTAGAGCTGTTGAGTCAGAACACTGAGGTCACTATCCTGGTACCAGAGTTGTGTTGCCCAAGAAAATAGAAAATGTTCAGACTATGGCAGGATGTTATTTGTTTTCCATCTGTTCCCTTGGTCCTGTTGCTCTCCTTGTTGCCATGTACATTTTGATATTGCCATTTACCACTGGAAAAATGGGTAAAGTTGCCCTGCACTTTGGGAAATGGTTCTGGCTTTTGAGGTCCATTATAATTCTCTTGCTTACGTTTAATAAGTACATATATTTATGATAGATTTGGTGTCAAGGACCTAAAGTATCTGGTTGTAGTCAGCCACTGTTTTAGTGATGGCAAGACTAGTAATAACCTTCTTGGTCTTGCCTAACAATCAGGAAAGAATGACCTTCTCATTTCTATCCCACAGTGGCCAAATTGTAGTTTTGGTGCAGCTCAGAAGAAAGCCAGCTCACATACTAAGACTCATATATAATCAACCCAATAAATACTCATTGAATACCTACTATGTGTTCTAACCCCTATTCACTATAATGAGGTGAATTATAGTTCTAAAGACTGGGCTGAGCACTGATTTTGCCCAAATGTCCTCTAGAAGTTTTGGTTTTAAGAAGTATATTGTTGATAATGAGTTTTTGTTTGTTCTGGTAGAGAAGACCTGCTATTTTGCCTTTAAAAATAGCAATGGAAAAAGAAAGTTGGTTTCTTGAAAGGGTACTTCTTTATTTTTCTTTGTTTGGAGATAATTAATCATGATTTCTATGGGGAAACAGGGTTTTGAAAAAATGTAGGTCAAGTTGGATGTGGTGGTGCACAACTGTAATCCCATCACTCGGGAAGCTGAGGCAGGAGAGTCATCATGAGTTCCAGGCCAGCCCAGGCTACATAGTGAGTTCAAAGTCAGCCTAAACTGCATAATGAGACCCTGTCTCAAAAAAAAAAAAGTAGGTCACATTGTCTTTCAAAGCACAATGGGTGATGTCAAGGGCTGTGTTATCCCCGCGTGACCCAGTGTAACCCAGGCCCATCTCTAACAGACCCATGGCTCATATGCAGCAGCCTCAGTTCTGAGTTATGTAATACACAACCTTAGATATGGCCTTATGTGATTTAGGTGGAGTTGGAGCTGCCCTTGTTGCTATGGTAGTTTGTGATTTTGAAATTTGTTTTTGCTCGCAGGAGCTGCTAAGTCGCACATCTCTTGAAACCCAGAAGCTCGATCTGATGACTGAAGTGTCTGAGCTGAAGCTCAAGCTAGTTGGTATGGAGAAGGAGCAGAGAGAGCAAGAAGAAAAACAGAAAAAAGCAGAGGTAAGTGTGTTACTCTTCCAAATGCTGGTGAGTAGAGAGGATCTGTACTGTCCTAAACTCAGACCCAGGGAGCTATCCTAATGTGGCCTCAGGCCATCTGGTAACCCAATGCCTGGCAGCTACTGGGGCTCAGAAATATATATGCACTATGCACTGGAGGCACAATGATCGGTTAACATCAAGTTACCGGGTTTAGCTGTGGCTGCAGATTTCAGCAGTGCCCAAACCACTGAGTTTTGGCTCTAAGGCTTTCTCCTTCCTCAAACTGCTGACAGGGGTGGAAAGGGAAGCAGTAGTGAGGAAAAGATCTGACAAAACATGGAGAACACAAGATATATTCTGTGAGAAACAAGGTAATGACAGTGTGCTGGGATAAAAGCACGTTTCCAACAGGCCACCATCACTATACCAAGGAGGTGAGATTTTTTTTTAACATATATTTCACTGACTCAGATGTAGCCATCAGATTATGGGTCATATGAATGAGCCCATACACATACCTTTTCCAAAAGAATTTGTGTGTGTGTGTGTGTGTGTGTGGGTGGGTGCACGTGCATGCACCTGTGTGTTACTGGGGCCTAGAACCAAAGGCCTTTGCACTGAGCTACATCCCTTGGCCTTTATTTTTTATTTTGATAAGGGTCTCATTAAGTCATTAAGTTGTCCAGGCTGGGCTCAAGCTTGTGATCTTTCTGCCTCAGCCTCTCAGACTGCTGAGATTATAGGCATGTACATTCTACCATACCCAGCTTTGTTTTTTGTGCTCCAAAATCTATTGGCTAGAGCACACTGGCCTCCTTTAGGGATAAATGTTTAGGGAATCGTAGCCTTGGAGAATCATAGTTCCTTATTTGAGAGAACACAACTGGTTTTAAACTTAGATAACCACCTCTACCTGTAAGTCCTTATATTCAAGCCTGAGATATGAAAGAAGATTTTATCTTTTGAAAAACCTTTGCTCATTTTCTGACCTATGTACTCCATAGCTCTGGGAACTTCAACATGTTATTTAATCACTCTGAATGTCAATTTCTTTATATATAAAATAGATAACATTTATCTATGTGTCTGTTTTTGTTCTAGTACCATGCTATTTTTATCACTATTGCTTTGTAGTATAGCTTGAAGTCTGGTATACTATGTCACCTGCTTTGCACTTATTGCCCAAAATTATTTTTTCTATTCAGGATCTCTTTTGGTTCCATACAAATTTAGAATTGTCTTTCTAGATCTAAACAATATGCTGTTGGTATTTTGATTGGGATGGCAGTGAATCAGTTTTGGAAGTATGGACATTTTGACAATATTGGTTCTGCTAATATAGGAGCAATGAACATCTTTTCATTTTCTGATGTCCTCTTCAATCTCCTTCTTCAGAGTACTGTAGTTTTCTTTGTAGAGGTCTTTCATTTCTTTGGTTTTGTTAACTCCTAAATATTTTATTTTTCTAAAAGCAACTGTGAATGGTATTTTCATAATTTCTTTCTCATCTCATTGATTGTTGGTATACAGAAATGCTAATGATTTTCATGTATTGATCTTGTATCCTGCTACTTTGCTGAAACTGGTTATTAATTCTAAGGGCTGCTTGGTGGAGTTCTTTGGGTCTTCCATGTAGAGTATCGTGTCATCTGCAAATTATGATAATTTGAGTTCTTCTTTTCCTATATATATTCCTTTTAGCTCTTTCTTTTGCCTAGTTGGTCTGGCTAATATTTCAAATACTATATTGAATAACAGAGGTGGTAGTGGCATCCTTGTCTTGCTCCTAATTTCAGGGGTAGTGTTTTCAGATTTTCCCCTTTAAGTATGATACTGGCAATTGGCTTGTCATAGATAACTTTTATCATATTCAAGTATTCCTTCTATACCTGTTTTCTTCAAGGTTTTTATTGTGAAGGAGTGTTGTATTTTGTCAAAAGATTTTTCTGAATCTATTGATATGATCATGTGGTTTTTTACCTTGCTCCTGTTTATATGATGTATCACACTTATAGACTTGCATATGTTGAACCATTCTTGTATCTCTGGGATAAAATCTACTTGATTAGAATATGTCAGCTTTTTGATAATAGGCTGCATTCTATTTGCTAATGTCTTGTTGAGGAATTTTGCCTCTTTGTTCATGAAAGAGATTGACCTATAGTTCTCTTTTTTAGTTGGGCCTTTATTCAGTTTTGGAATCAGGGTGAGAGTGGTTTCCATAAATGAATTTTGGAGCATTGCATTCCTTTTAATTTTTTTGACAGCTTGAGGAATATTGATGATACAATATCCTTAAAGGTTTTGAGGAATTCAGCTGTGAATCCATCAGGCATTGTGTTTTTTTTAGTTGGTAGATTCTTTATTACTGAGTAAATTTATTTGCTTGTGATTGTATTATTAAGTATGTTTATGCCCTCTTGGGTTAGTTTTGGTAGTTTGCAATTGTGCAGAAATCTGTTCACTTCTTCAAAATTCACTAATTTGTTGGAACATACTTTTTCAAAGTAGTTACTGTCTTTTCGATTTCAACAGTGTCTGATGTGATTTCATCTTTGTCATTTCTTTTGTTTTTTTAAATTAAGTTTCTTGATGCAATTTAGATATGCATAATGATCATATTTATCATAGGGAACTTGTACCTGTACATGATATATCTTGGTTCTTTTTTTCTTCCCCATTCTCCTCTCCTTCCTTCAATCTCTTCTCCTCGTTTACAAAGCTTTGTTTCCATTTTGTCTTTGTTTTCTCATTTTTTCATTTCCCTTCCTTCCTTCCTCCCCTTCCCACTTTCCTTTTGAAATATTTCTTCCTATTTCACAATATCTATTATGTATTTTGATTCTTATTCACACTTTCAGTTTCTCACTCCAGAAAGACAATGCAATATTTATGCCTGTATGTCTGATTTGTTTTGCTTAAGAGTATAGTCTCAAGGTACATCCATTTACCTAGAAATGTCTCAAGTTTATCCTTCTTTATGCTTGAGTAGTACTCCATTGTATTAAAAAACACATCTTTTTTAATCCATTCATCAGTTGATGGGCATTTGGGATGGGCATTGGGTTTTCAAGATTTAGGTATTACAAACTGTGCTGCTATAAACATAGGTGTGCATATATGGCTGTGGTATGATGCTTTTAATTCTTTTGGAAAGATACTAAGAAGGGGAGTGACTGGGTAAAATGGCACCTCTTGTCCTAATTTTTTGAGGAATCTCCACACTGATTTCCACAGTGGTTGCACCAGTCTAAATGCACAACAACAGTGGAGAAAGTTTCCTTTCTCCCCACAGCCTAAAGGAGAGATTCAACTCAAAGCCACTTTAAAAAGAAAGAGGAGGAGATATAGTTGTTAGGCTACGCAACTTGGTAACAAAGTTTAAAAGTGCAAAGTTTAAGAAGTCCAATATAACTGGGTCAAGTTAATCTCCCAGCATCATTAGAAATCAGTCTTACTGCCTCCTTTGGTTCTGTTTTAGCCTTTTTCTCAGGCAGGTTCTCCTACCTGGAGACAGCGATGGCCATCAGTAGCTCTAGATTGATGTACTGACAGTCCCTGCAGAGATAATCTTTTTCAAAGGTTCCAGCAGAAGCACCCAGATTTCATCTCATGGCCCACATTTGCATCAAATGCCTGGTTCTGTACTGATCACTCACTGTAAGGCCTCACAGGCAGCGGGTGTGAGAGAGCCAATCCATCTGTGGAAAGATGCACAGTATAGAGCCAGGGTAACTCAGTCACTTCGTAGGAAATTCAGGAAACAAAGAGAGCTCCCATTGCTGGAATCTGTGTCCTATAGCAAGCAAAGGACTATTTTGTTTTGTTTTTCTTTTTCTTCCGAAGGAGTGTTTTCATATCAGGGTTATTTTGCTGTTATTTTCCCTTAGGTTGTTCATGCATAAGGCACCATCAACTGAGATTCTGGCCTCACAGCCCTTCCCAGTTGCTAGTACAAATATTAGGTTTCCATGTGGAAGAATTCTGTGGGCTGTTCAAACCTGTGATAAACAGTGAGCAGTCACCTGACCCGAAACTAATTCCGCATTCTCATAATTGAACACACTCTTCACTGGTGTGCTCAGAACTTCTCTGCTTCTATCTGGAGCACCAGGGCCTTCAGCCATGAGTGCTGCCTAAGCCACATTCTTGTCACGTGGTGGAAATGTTTGTTTTGAGTTAGATATTTTGCTAACTCAGGTCACCAGTGGTTGTAATTGTGTGAATAAAGAGAACACTACTTCCTGTCCTATATTGCTGTTGTTTTTTCCAATGAACGTCGTTGGTGGAAGGGCTGATTGCTTGTGGTTTGGAAAAAGCAGGACCTTTTTTTTTTTTTTCTATAACCAAATCTGAAATAAACTTCTTCAGTGTAGCTCAAGACTTATCCTCAAATGCCATTTTATGCTTCAGTGAAATGAAGCTGCTGTTAACAAAAACACTGCAGACTGCTCCTGCTCTGGTCTGGTCACACCACAAGCCAGCATCCCGCTGCCTGTTGTTGAGCTATGGAAATGATTGCTGATGTCGTCGTATAAGAACTGAGGACTTGAAAGTACAGATTTCTTGAGGGCCAGCACTGCTTAGGAGTTGGTTGGTACTGGCCCACATGAGATGTTGGTGAACACCAGGTTTCTGGTATGCCTTCTCTTGTCAGCCTTTTGCAATAGTTCTGGGTCATTGCAGGGTACCGAAGATTGACTCAATTAGATTTATTCCTAAAAATTAGTATTTCAGAAGAGTAATTGACATGGAAAGTAAATACTAGAATTAGGATGATGGGACATGAAAAAAAGATCCAAAGACAAGAGGAAATGTCTTTGTGGCACCCCAGATCACAGGTGTTTCAAAGGATGTTGATGAGAAGGATCTCAGAGAAGAGAGTCTGCCTTCTCTGTGGACGAGAGGTCCAGGACATCTGCAACTGAATCCCACCGTGGGACCTAAAAGATTCTGAGATAGTTGTCAGAACAGCCTGTTGAGAGGGAGCAGGGACCCAGGAGATGTTAGGAAATGGAATTATCCCCATTGTTGAGGGATTCACATGAGTAGGAAGAGAACTGGACAGACTTGTTTGGATTTCCTGGGAGAACATGGAATGTCTTACAACCCAGGTGGTGGTGCTGACATTGCTTCTTTCTTCCTGTTGTCTGAACTTTGGAAGGAAGGGATGCTGATTTCTGAGCTGGAGCTACCAAAATGGTGGATTTGAGAACAGAATGAGGCTAGGAACATTGTATTTGCTCAGAGATGATGGGCTAGCCTGATGGGGGAGAGTTTTATTATTTTTGCTTTTATTTTATTCACTTACTTTTTAAAATTAATAACCATAATATAGTCCTACAATTCAAAAATCAAGAATTAAAAAAGATCAAGGGGATAAGAACAAAGAGGTATTTTAGGAAAAGAGTCAATGCCCTTCCAAACCAACAACTGAGATAAAACAGCAATTAATCAGGACAACCAATTGGGCCCTACAATTCCCAATTACTAAAAGTCCAAATGATTCCCTGTTGTCCCAAGGGAGTTTAACAGGGAGAGGCCAAGATCAGGGAAAAAGAGATTTAGAAGACAGATCATACAACCAGCTTTACTACTGAAGATTTATAGGTGCACAGTGTCAGAATTAGGACAAATTCTGGGGCAAGCTGGAACAGTCCCATGTTTGGTATCAAAATCTGTTGCTGCGTAGTGTGGATCCTTAAAGCTAAAGCACAAAATTATATGGGAAGAAAACTTTAATTGGAAAGGGAAGATAGAAGGTGGTCTGGGTGGCGCACACCTTTATTCCCAGCACTCGGGAGGCTGAGACAGGAGGATTGTTGTGAGTTTGAGACTGGCTTGGGCTACAAAGTGAGCTCAAGGCCAATCTGAGCTGCATAGTGAGACCCTGTCTCAAAAAAAATAGGGCTAGGGATTTAGTTCAGTGGCTTAAGCACCTGCCTGGCAAGTGCGAGGTTGTGAGTTCAGTCTGTGGTACAAAAAAAAAAAAAAAAGGAAGATAGTAAAGGACTCCAGTTTAAGTGGCTGGAAGGGGACATACTCTGCTACAGGGTTATATAGTGAAAGTTCTATACTTGTCCTCCAGCTGGCAATCAGTTTGTTTTACATCTCCAGACACACTTTCCCTTATTTTGTACAAATACATAGTGTTCTAGACCTTTCTTTTTTTAAGTATAGCAGTCTTAGAGTTCTTTTCATACCAAGTACAGGAAACAACAATAGCAACAAAAACATCCTCATTCATATTTATGTCTGCATATTTTCCACTTTGTCCTAATATATTTAACCAGTTCTCTTTTGATGGATGTTCAAGTTATTCTCAAAGTTTTGCTCTTACTCATAGTGCTATAGTGACTTGGCTTACACTTTATGAGATTCTTGAAGTGGAACTATTAGATCAAGAGTACAGGCTCTTGAAATTTTGACATATTTCCAAATTGCACTCTATAGATAGTAGAAGTTATATTCCCACTGACAGTGTTGTTTTTAAGAGTTCCAGGACAGTATTAAACTGGGCATGAAGGAAGGAGAAAACTAAGAATGAAAGATAATTGTGAACAAGTTTAACAGGTAGGAATGGGTGGGAAAGACTGTGATTATGGGAGGTGCCCAATAGTTTCACCTAGAAAAGAACCCTAAAAAAGAACTTTGATGATTGGCAGAGCAGGATTAATAAACAAAATTAACAGAGATTACAACACAGGACAGCCTCACAAATTACAACTTCAAAAATGTCATCTAGGTTTCATGATGTACGACCCAAGAATGGAGCGATGTCAACCCATGGGAGGAAAACAGACCTGGTATGAGAGGAGATGAACCAGCCCTGGGAATTAAAACAAAAAACAAAAACCAAAAACCCGAAGCTGAATGGAAGTCTGTGCTTGAGGATAGATACAGACCAGAAAACCCAACATGTGATTAGGGAGAACTAAGGGAGAGGGGCTCATGAGTTTTGGGGTGTACTAGAAGGTCACACTGAGCCAGGAGAAGAAAATGTATCTACTGCTAATACACTGACAGTGTATTAAGAGAGAGAAGAAATGGTAACGGAGGGAGCAGAACAGCAACTATTTGGATAATTCCTCTAAAAATCTCCTGCTGAATACTGAAGTATTTGAAAGTTTGCTTTTTTTTTTTTCATTTACTTTTAGTTTACTTAGAGGGTAGAAGACAAAACTGGGAAAATCACAATTATAGCTCCACTTTTGAAGCAAAGAGAGGAAACTAGATTATGAAACAGAAATGGTAGGTGTTTTGAGAGTATGTGGCCATTCCTATTTGGAGTTCATGAAATCGAGGGAGGGGAAAACTAGGTGTGGGCAGTGGTGCACTTTGAAAGTTTAGAAATAAAGAGGCTGAAGAGCTCTAGAACAGAAGAGCGCTCAATAATAGCTTCTGAGAAATAATACAGCTCTGACTGTGTCATCTCACAAATAATGTCAATAAAAAGGAAGAGCTTCACAGTACCTTAAGAAAGACTAGTTTCCAAAGGGACTTGTACAAAAGATAGAAAGGACATTTACTAAGACCAAATAAAAGTGCACCTGCATAACCAGTGTTAGAAAGGAAAAACCCCAAACAAAGCTCAATACTGAGTACAATAGAAAGTCTTTTTTTAAAACAGATGTGTTCTTAATAAGATCAAAGAAAGAATGGACTTGATTATTCCAATATGTCTGACAGGTAACACAACTTAGGACAGCAGTCCAAAAACTGAGAATTTTAGGAAATCAGAAACATCAAATGAATTTCTAGATTACTGGAAGCAAACCATCTGCTTCTTGATTTTCAAATGGCAAAAAATGTTATATGGATTCTCTAAAATCTGGTCCATTGCCACTTGAGATGAACCTTCTGATGGTTTTCAGGAAGCCAGAAGACAAGGTCATGTCCATGTCCACTAGGAGTTCATCCTGTCAGCTGCTTCACTGTTTGGCTACTGTGTGTCTTATTGCAGTAGACAGGTAGAACGCTTCAATGAGGTGTTGCAAAAGTGCTGCTTGGGATAGTCTCAAGGACAAGATGGGGAAATATAGATAGAATGCTAAAGCAGGCCTATGAATGAACACCTGGATAAAGCTAGGGTCATGTATAAGTGTGGTATGTGCCATGTAGGCTTCCTGTGCATAGATGTTGAAATGTTTGGGTGCACAGATGGGGAAGTTAGCATGGGTAGCATGGACATGTTGTGAAGAGGGACTGTGTCTGTCTGTGTGACTCTGTAATACCTGTCTCTGTTGTCACTTCTGTGTGGATAAAGAGATGTTCTAGACTTTGAACCTCCAATTTTGACATGCAAAGATTGCCACTTTGTATGCCACAAAAGAGCTGTCAAGGGTTTGTTCAAACTCCAAGACAGGCCCGTACATGGGATAGGCATTGGGAAAAATACTGTCTTTTGGTTCCTTTGCAGAGAGTAGCCAGCCATGGACAGTAACTGTGTTATCTTCTCCTGCTGCTTATCCTCAGCCAACTTCCTTTTTTCCTTCCTTCTTTCCTCTTTCCCAGAGAGTGCTGCACCTGCCAACTGACTGACCTTGAATGCTTTTCTCTCCTTTCTCTTCATTCCCACAGTCGGTTCTGAATGTGATCAGTGAGCTGCAGGAACAGATGTGTAGGCTGCAGCTGGACATCCACAGGCAGATTCAAGAGCGCCTGGTGCTCAGTAGGGACCACCCTGATGAGGTGGCGGCCAGTGACAGTGCAGCCGAGTCCCAGCTCTGCAGCCAGGACTGTGTCCCTTGGGAAGGGTCACCTGTAGGAATCACACTTAAGTATATCAGAGCATGCATGTGTGGGGAAGCTCCCTGGTGGAGGGCTGGGATTTCTCCTAACTGGAACAGAGTGTGGTGGCTTAGCATGGATCTGGTATAACCTTGGGGCAGAGCTGGGATTTGCTGGGTCCTTCTGGGGTATGGGCTGAACTCTGGGACTTTCACTAAGCAGGATCTAAGCAGGTGAGCCCAACCTGCTGACAGGTAGTAGCACTCATCTCCTTTAGGGCTAGGAGTGAGATGTGTCAGACACTCTGGCAATGGGGCATCTGTGCATAGGAAGTCTCAGGATTTGCTTCCTAGGCATATGATCCAGGTACTCATTCCTCCTACTGGGCTGAGGGATTAGATGAACCTTCATTCCATGTGATATCTTTTAAGAAACAAATAATATGATGAAAAAAGAATCATTTCAAGTTTATGTTTGAAGACGTTTACCCCAGTGAGGAAATACAGCACAAGTTTACATTTGCTGTCAACAATGAAGTCATCATCAGAATTTCCCCCACATAAATCCTCCACTTTAGGGTGATTTCACGGCCTCTGGGCCACATGCCAAGGCAGTCACAAGATCCCGGAAAGCACAATCAGTGTCCCCATCATGTCCCACAACTGCTTGGGTGGCAGTGACTTACACTGTCCTGATTCTGGGCCTGTTGCTGTCTCAGGACAAACTTAGTAGCGTGGCTGAGACATAGCAGAACAGAACTGCTGTGCATTATAGATCTTCACACAGGGCCAACCATGTTCCTAGAAAATGATTCTCAACCTGCTACAAGTAAAAACAGGTGACCAAGGCCTTGAAGTACAATGATGCAGCTCATAGATACAATGATTTCAACTTTGAAAATTTATTTTTTTTAAACAGGCATCAACAAATGCACACCTCAGGTGGAAGGTGATCTTAATAAATTACCCTACAAAATTCCAGTGTAAGCAGCGTCGCTTTAAGATGGATTGGCTCAGAATGTAAAGAATTGCAGGCAAACAATAGAATTAAAACACAAATCTGATCATGGTGTTTTCCTGCTCCTCAAAGCTCATAAACTTTAACATATGACAGGGTCAGTCTGACTTACCCAGTTCTCTCCCTACCTCTTTTTCCCAAGTGAAGCTCTAGTCACATGGGATAGTTTTTAGTTTCTGCTCGGTCTTCCCAAACATTATCCCCTCTTCTGAAAGTGTCTGCCAAGTTAACTCCTGCCCATCATTTAGGCCTCCCTGAGCAAAGCTACCCTGACTTCCACACTATATCAGGTCCCTCTGCTGCAACCACTTATTGCCCCCTGTGTGTCTCCTTCATAGTCTGCAATCAAATATTTATTTGCATAATTGCTAATGGCTTGTTTTCTTCCTATACTCTAATCCCCTTGAGGTACTTTCTAGCTTCTGATCACTCAGCAGTTGCTGGTGCATAGTAGGTATATATTATTTATTGATGAATGAATACCTGAAATCCAAATCATTATTTAACTGGCCTGCAATTCAGGGTCAATGTTTCAGGAGGGGCAAGCAACAGAGGCACTGTTCAATGAAGAGACTGTCAGGCTACCAACTCCCATTGCTAGGCCAGTTATGGTGCTACAGTTGCAGGGGGAAATGAAACATTCAGCTATTTTCTTGGAGGTGGAGTTGATAAAGCTTAGAAAGTACTTATATATACAAGGGAAGGAGGAGAAAGAAATGTCAAGGATGACTCATGGGTTTCTGGCACAGAACACTGGATGGATATTCCATTTAGTGAGGCAGAGATGACTGAGGTGGGAGGTGGGAATGAAGAGTTCCATTTGGGACATAACAGCCCTCAGATGCCTGTGTAACACACATGGAGATGTTAAATAAGAGGTTTGTCGTATGAGTTTGCAATTCAGAAACCCTATGGGAATAATGACCTTCATGCCAATTCTTCTGATAGGAATGAGACCAGGACCAAGGTTCCATTGAAGGACATTTTTATTCAAGATAACAGGGCTTAGTGATATTTTCTTAGTGGGTGGTTTAAAAGCAGAGACCCTAGAGTCAGAAGATATGGGCTAGAATTCCAGCTCTGCCATTTGCTAGCTATATAAATACAAGCAAGTTGTTTAAATATGCCTTCTCCAATCCGTGACCTTCACTGCCTCCCTACAATTCAGACGACAGATTCAGAACTTCTTATATTCTCATTTAAAATCCTGTGTAGTGCAGCTCCATTTTAACTTTCCAGCCTTACCTCCCACTATGTCCCGACTGCCTGGTCTGCTCCAGCCCAACAGATCTCCCTTTCTACCCCTTAGCTTTACTGTCACCTGCATGTCCCTGTCACCCTTCTTTCTTTAACCCAACTCTCTGAACTGGGATGCCCATGCTGACATCTAGCATTTTTTTCTCTTGAGTGTTTCATGTCTGTCCTGATAACTATCACATCTTCTGTGAAGCCTTCCAAGGTAACCAACTTCCTCTTCAGCATGGAGAGATGCTCCTAGTTAGCCTGCTTCCCACTGCCTTGTCTGCATCTAAAGGGAAGAAGCTGTCTCTTTTCAGCATCTCTGTTCTTCCCACTCCCAAGCCTTACCTGTCTGGTTCCCTGCATGTTTCAGGCATACCCCATAGAGGACACAGATGTCAGAGAAAGGGGTAGGCAGAACAGGTTGTCAAAAGAAAAGAATATTTTATCTCTCTTATGGCTGGAACTTCTATTGTTTTTAAATGACCACACTGCTTTTCATGAAGCACAGACTACATTTAAAGATCAGAGCTGCCATAAGGAGCCTGCTGTGGTTGCTGCTGCCCCCGGCATTTCTGCATGAGTTTAACCAGGTGTGGAGACCCAGGGCAAGTCCTTTAATCATTACTACTTTGTCTTTCTCCTTCTTCCTTCTAGGAGTTACTGCAAGAGCTCAAGCACCTCAAAATCAAAGTGGAAGAGTTGGAAAATGAACGAAATCAGTATGAGTGGAAGCTGAAGGCCACTAAGGTAAAAGGTGGTTGTGGTGCTCACAGGAAGGCACATGGAGGTTCTGTGAGTGGATTCAAACTTGATATCCAGCAACCTAAGTTTGCAAATGCAAGTCAACCCCACTGTGCTGTACACCACCACCCACTGACTGTACAAATGCAAGCAAGTTGCTTAAACATCCCTTAAATACATAGCAGTGCCCAGATTGTACAACAAACAGATTGGATCTAGGGAGGCTCCTTATGCAGAGCTTGGGAGAATGAGCTGCAGAAATGTGGTAACTCTGCACCAGATCTAGAAGGGGCCGTGAAAGACTGAGAAAGTGAGTGAGCCAGTGAGCAAGCTAGTGACAGCCTGCAAGTGATGAATAGCAGCATCGTACTGGGTAGTACTTTATAGTTAGATATTAATGCATTCCTAAAATGAGGTACAGTTTGAATTATTTTTGTAATCAAATCATATTTCTGTTAAACTCAGGAGCTTTCTACGTAAAGGACACCAAGGATAAAATCTTCTGTGAAATACATTTCTTCCTTCCCCCTTTATTTCTTCCTAGTTGAAATGCAGGTAATACAATTAGTGGAATGAATTCAGACCATGAATTTATTTTTTTGTCTTACATATTGAATTTTAAAATGCCAGGTTAGCTGTCTTTTAAACATTGGGAAATCTCACATGAAAGTATGGTTAGTCTACTTTTAGTATTTAAAGGAATCTGTTGTCTACAATCTATTTCAAAATAACCAGGAGAGAACAAAAGCTCCTGACACCTAGAAATGATTAATGTTTGAGGAGATGAAAGTGCTTATTACCCTGATTTGATCATTATACACTGTATACATGTACTCAATTACCATACTTATGCTGTACCCTATAAAGATATGCAAAGATTATGTTTCACATAAATATAATTTTCGTGGGGGGAGAGAGAGGGAAGCCCTCAACAAGCCAGGAGCCACTCTCAGTGGAAAGGACCTGGGCAAGCAACCTTGCTCAGGGCACACACCTGCCCTCCGCTGAGGTTCCTACAGTGACACCCACAGTGTTACCAGATGGTCCTTGCAAGCAGTTTTAATTTTTGCTTCTTATTGATTTTTCTTAATAGTTCTTGCTAGGATGTTCTTAAATTCTAGTTTAATTTTTGTCAACAAGTTAATTGTCAATGATTATGAAAACAACCTCATTACACAGAATTTCCAAACCATAAAAAATTCAAGGAATCTAGAGCACTCACACCACCCAAGAGCCACCATTGTTTATGTTTTCTTCTGAGTTCTTTCTTTCTTTCTTTCTTTCTTTCTTTCTTTCTTTCTTTCTTTCTTTCTTTCTCTTTCTCGTCCTCTTTCTCAACTTCTGGTGCTAGTCTTTATATACAATTTTACATCATGCTTTTCTTTTAAAATTATATCATGAAAAGAAAATGCCAAACATACTATGCATGTCTATATAAGGTATAAGTATAAAATGGTCTTTTTACTACTCTATAGAAGATGAAACTGAGGCACAGAGAGATGTGATAACCCTCCCAACCATACAGCCAGTCAGGATGAACCTGAGCAAAGCGATCTGTGCCCTGGCCTGCTGTTACCTATAGGCACCTTACACGTGCTGTGTTTCACAGTCATCTGTGCTGGGAAATTTTTTTTTTTCTGGTCCAGTAGCTTAAAACCTTCCCCCTTGCTGCTTTACTCCAGCGAGTGCTGCTGTCTGGTGAAACCTTTGAAGTTGTATACACCACCCTCAGTTATAAAGCCAAGCAATCTTTTTAAATTACCCAAGCTTTTTGCCTTGACATGTAGATGTTAAGGATTATTTAATAATTACCAGGTGTGGACTACCTTCTGCTTTCTGGAGATATTGAGCCCTTTGTACACTTTTCTCATTTAATTCATAAAATAACCCAGTGGGGCGTATTTTAATTTTTGATTTTGCTGGTAAGGAAGGAGGGACTCAGGGTGCCTCAGGGACATTCTGATCTGGGGCTTTTGCATCAGCTTGAGTTTCCCAAAGGGAAATCTGCCTTTCTCTGGAAGCTCTCCCGTTTGCTGCTTAAGCCTTCTCAGTCCCTAAAGGGGCTTTCTCTTGGAGTGCAGCAGCCATAAAGTGTGGCCCCTAGGTTTAATGAGATACTTTCAGGGCCCAGAGCTGTCTGCCTGCCTGCGTACCTGCCTGCTTGCCTAGCTATCTTTGACCTCTTGCAGTGCAGCTCTAACTTCCATGGAGCACACACGGCTCTAAAGGTCAGGCAGAGGGCTTCTGGGCTCTTGCTGACCTCCCTGGACCGTAGGGACAGATACCACTCTGCCTGTAGTTTGTGAACACTGGCACCCAGGTGGTTGGGCTGAATCCTTGGTGCATAGGGTTTGTAGAACATACACAGATGACCCCACCCAGGCCTCAGGTAGAAGGCACCTCAGAGTGCCAGGCTCTGGGCTCTGCCTCATAGGCCCACATCACTGAAGTCCAACTGTAGGCCAGCAGATAAGTATCAGGTTCCTGACACAGACCAGCACCCACCTCGTCTGCAAAGGAAGGGAGAAATGAGCCAGAAGATGTGCAGTGAAGCTTAAAAGTTTATTTTTCTCGAGTGGTTTGGCCTTTGTCAACATGAGAGGCATTAGGGTTGTGTGTTGCAAAGCTCAGCTGTTCAGAGACTGCTTACCATTACCCATAGACTCGAGGTTACCTGAGTAAGCACTAACAAGCTCCTCCACCACTGTGTGTCCCAGTAAACAGTCTGGCACAGCCAGATGTGACTCTCTGCCTCTATGGGTAAGGAACAGAACAGGACAGTGTTCTATGGTGAACTTTGCAGTAAGGAAGCCCTACCCCTATCACATCTCTTTCCTTTACATAGCTATCTCTGACCCATCAGGGCTGTTAGGGAAAGTTTGTTTAGGGAGAGGCAGGGAACCCAAGCCTCATGGCCCTTGTTTGTCCTGATAACTCAGAAGCGGCAGCCTGGGGTTGGAGGAGAAGTCAGGCTGGGGTTTGCATCCTGGCCTCATCACCAAGTAGATCTCTAACTTTGATACTGAAACTTGTACTACTCCAATTTCTTCCCAGAAACTTGCAGGGAGATTTCTTCTTCTCATGATTTTCTGGGAGGATTTAGTGAGATTTGATGTAAGAGAGCAGTGAGCATGGGCTTGATGCAAAGGGGATACTTGATCAGTGTGCTGAGTCCAAAAGCAAGGCCCATGAGGCAGAGGGGGACCAAAAGGAACAGCGTTCCTGTGGTTACTTGTGGTTGTTCAAAGATTAACTCAGGCCTCTGTGGGAAAGGACATCTATACTCTCAGGACCAGAGTTGGAACTGATTAGAAGCTGAGGAAGTATAACCAAGCATTTACTGTGTTGCTTGAGAGTCAGTTCTAATGTCTCCCTTGGTTGAGGCTTGGAAACTTAAATACATTATTCATAAGAGAAGGAATAAAATAAGAGAAGCAATAGTAGTAGCATTTATTGAGCATTTAACATATACTAAGTATTAGACTAAGTTGTTCATAACTATCACATTATTTAATCCTTACTATAGTCCCATGAAATAGGTACTAAATTTCCATTTTATAGATGTGCTAAGACTCAGAAAGATTAACTTGCTTGTCGAGGGTCATCCAGACCAGCACATGGGAGAACATGGATTTTTTGACTCCAAAGTGAAGGTGCCACTTGGGATGAGTTTGGCGTAACTTTGATCTTATAATGAGTATGAGAAAGCATGGACAACCACACCTAGTATAGTATGTGAAGTTTAACTTGCTCTGCTTAGTGCATGGCACCCACCCAAGGAAGCTGCTCATGTGTGTTCTTACATGAGTCTGTGTGCACTTGTTATGTTACATTATGTGGTGTGTGCATATTTTGTTTTGCTTTATTGCAAAAGTATGTATGCTATGCATACCTGAATTGTTATGTGTGTAGATGCGGGCAAATGTACACATGTACCTCAAGGCTGAGTAGAGGCACTCACTGTGCACAAAGCATAAGACAGAGTCAAGAGAGGGAGCAGTGTGTCTAAGTGCTATGGCATGAATATCTTGAGAGAAGGAAGACCACATGCAAAACAAGAATAGTCACCTCTGTGCCAAGGACAGAACCTTTCCATTGCACACATTGCCAGCTCTTGGAACTCAGTGGCACCTAGGCCTCACAGAGCAGGGAGGGAAAGACCTGACCAAGTAAGAGGATAAAGGGGAAGGAGCAATTTAATGGCCAGGAAGAGTAAATTCAATCAGCAAAGTTCCATCCTCTGGGGAGGGCAGTGAGCCCCTCTAACTCCTCTCAGCTCTGTCCCTAGCTCCTCACGTGTCTTAGGGCCCAGTGGGTAGTGGACTATGGGTTCCGACATCAGGCATTTCATCATGGTTTGGTGGTCCCTGTGACCTGGTAGGGGTTCTCTGTTGCTTTTTCAGGCTGAGGTAGCCCAGCTGCAAGAGCAGGTGGTCCTGAAAGATGCAGAAATTGAGCGTCTGCACTGCCAGCTCTCTCGGACTGCAACTCTCCACAATGACCACACAGACAGAGGTGACTGGATTGACTGTGTGAGAATGCAGTTGTCCTGGGCCCTGGGCTCACTCTTAAGTATGCACACGTGTGTATGTAGGTGTGCTAATGTGTGTACATGTATCTATGTGTGTGAGCATGTCCAGGTAAATGCATGCATGTGCATGTCCATGTGGAAACCTATAAAACACAGCTTTATGGTGTGGAATCATGCCTTGACCTTTTCCCTTATCCAGAACACTCAGCTCTGAATGCTTTCCTTAGACATGACATGTAAATTGAAACTTCATGTGGCCCCTTTTGGAGTTTTTACCAAGAATGTAGGAAATACCCAAGTTGTTCATTGATTGAAAAGCCTTGTTTCTGTGTTCTCACCAAAGAGGAAGCTTAGTAATTTATCCTACCTGGCATTTGTACAAGATCCTGAAGTTGCAGGTGCAAGTCATTCCTTTCTCACCCTTTAGACCTCAACTTACACATCATTTTTTGGGCAGACTTTTTTTCCTGCCCTACCTCAAGTGGATCCCCCTAGTCCTATTATTCTATAACTTAGCATCCTCATTTCCTTCTTGGCACTTACAGTTTGGCAGTGTTATATTTTGAGAGGTTTGGGTCATCCCCATTCTGAGGCATATTTGTTTAAGAACAAATCTACAGAGCTCACCCTGTACCATATACAGCCCACAGTAGCCTTCTATGATATACTTGTTAATAAATTAAAGAATGATGACTGATCCCTAAGGAGTTCAAGACTTGTGGGTCACAAATAGAGGTTAAATCTTCGAATATGAATATTCTTATTAACAAACATCATATATATATGGTTGCATCATGTTTTCAGAATGATCACGCATCTTCCAACTTCTCCACTTGCCCCTTGGCTGCTGGCAATCACAGAGCTCATGCACCCTGTGGACCGGTGTCGCTATCTTATCTCACCTTGGCCTCAATGCAGCTTAGCATGGGTCCAAGCTAGGGTGGAAAGGCCATGCATCCCTACAATAAGAGCTTATGCTCAAAATATAGATGAGTGACTAGCATCCTACTGCCTCCCCCAGCCTTTCATCAGTGTTCTCTCAGGACAGTGGGTGTATCACCTACCAGCCAAGGCCAACCTGTGAAGGCTGGGGCATTCTGAACCATCCTATCTGCCAAGCCTGGGTAAAGAGTTCCTGGTACCATAACATCAAGCCCAGGCAGTCACCCCCTCTACTGTATGTTTCCCCTCAGTCCAGACCTTCCAGGTCTGCCCCAGTCCCATTATTATTTACCTCTTGGAGCTGGCCCTTTGGTCACTTGCTGCTCAGTTGAGACCTAACCAATGAGTCCAGGTTTGTCAATTTTCATCTAGAATACATCTCCTGTACCCCTCACCCCTCACAAACTGAGCTGCTAGGTTGATATCAGCTTCCAGGAGCTTAAAAAAAAGTAAGCAAGGCGCATTCCACTTTACTATGAGACTAAATTCCAGTAACTATTCATACAAAGTCCATACATTTACTGTTCTATTTTTACTGAATGTAACAAGCATCCAAAAGGGAATAGGATACCTGTACCTTTGTTCCCTTATCTTCTGTGCTTTTCTTATATAGTCATTCCTATTTCTTTGGCAATACTCAGTTTAGGACAGGTTCTTCTTGGAAAATTGAGGTGTGTGCCAGTTCCCGCACCCTAAAATGTCTCATAAAGGACCTTTAGTTTCTTCAAGGTTTGACCTTTCCCTTGGCTCTTGAAACAAATTTGAGATGTCCAGTGAGTCCCGGTTGGGTCTAAAGTGAGAAAAAAACCGCAGGTTTTATAACACAGATCACCCCCAAAGCTGTGGCCCATAAGGAAATTCTGTAAGCTTATGATGAAATAAGAGTTTTCCCTTAACCATAGAGTATGTTTTAATATATTTATTGGTACATCTAAACATTTTAAAATTATGACTATATCATTTTAAATTAAGCCAACTGTGAAACTCTTTTACAAAATGCTTAACCCACAGCTTCCATTGACCTATAGACTTTTTTTATTTCTCTTATTTTAAAGTTGTCCTCCATTTATAGTTTGTTAGCCTGTCTGATTTTCTCTAAAACAATTTAGCAGCCTAGGGTTATGTTGATATAGAGCAATGATTTCTATGTTCTTAGGAGATGTTGATTGTGAAGAATTTTTGGCTCCTCTATGTCACTTTTGAGTAAGTGGCATTTTTATTTTGCCCATAAATGTCTATAAAGAAAAAATAAAGTAGTAAATTCTTTCACTTAGTAGTCCAAAAAATATTTAATGAGGCCAACTCTGTGCTCAGTCACCATCCCAAGTTCTTTAAAGAGATAAAGGAGCCATGCTTACATGGAAAGTCTTCGAATTTGAACTTGTGGGGCATCTTAGCACACAAGATTAGCTCTCAGTATTTATATAAATAATTCTTTCTACCTAAATTCTTTTAGACCAGGAAATTCAACGTCTGAAATTAGGCATGGAAACCCTGCTGGTTGCCAATGAAGATAAGGTAAGATGGTCATTAGATAATCCTGTCCTTTCTCCAGTTTGATCTGGGTCCCGCTTGTCTACTTTTCTGGACAGAGGCATCCCCAGCGGGCCACTGACACAATGCGGGGGATCAAGAGGGGTTTGTCTTCTCGAGACTCAGCATCAGCACTTGTTTTTTACTTTGTTGCTTTGGAACTTTGCCTAAATGGAATCTCCAAAAGGCAAATTAGATTTGTGCCTGTTGATGACAGTATGGGGGAAACCACGATTGCGGTTACTATCAATATGAGAGTTGCTGCTTAGATTCCTAGCAAAACTCAAGAATAGTCAACCAATCTGCCACATGCACAACCTATTTCTATGACAGAACCATCATAAAAGCATTTGGCAGCATGCCTCACTTTACCTTGTCACCTTATTTTCTTCACATCTAATTCCCGTGTAATCAGAAAATAACCATATATAAATAAAAAGCACTTAGCTACTACAAACATATCTCTGAGAATCCTAATGCTGCATTTTACAGATGAGGAAGCAGACTCCAGGTACTTACTTTTGCCCAGAGTCAGGTAACTAATGGATAGCAGGGTCAGGGTTCATACCCAAGTATATCTAATTCCAGTCCTCCTAAATCCCTGGACATTTCCTTTGAAAAAACTGATCACCTCTGGGGATTCCTTCTGTTGTGCAGCATTTCTCAGATTCACAAGTAATAGGTGAGGATATCAAGATAAATACAACAACTTTTTGTCTTGCTTTGATTAGCTATAGAGGGCAACACTGAAGTGGGAGGCAGGTTTCATCAGTGGCTACTGCAGGAGTGTGCTGGGCAGTGAGGTGCATGCTCTGCAGATGTATAAGCCCCTGGAAGGGCAGGACAGTGATTGCTGGCCACAGCAGTCACATCTGCAGCCACCTCTGGGGCAGACTTCTGGGCCCTAGGTCTACAGGATGGGCCTGCTGTCTCTTTCCTTTGGGATGCTTCAGAATTTCCACTTGGAATTCTTCTCAATGTGCCCAGGATATAGATGGGCCCCAAAATGAAATCAACTGAGGAACCAGTGGTAGTGTCAGTTGAAATCTGTTCTCATACCTTGGCAGGACCGTCGGATAGAGGAGCTCACGGGGCTGCTGAACCAGTACCGAAGGGTGAAGGAGATTGTGATGGCTACTCAAGGTAAGGAAGGGCAAGCACAATATCTTCTCTGAAAAATATTCCATCTTCTTTATTAAGTCTCGGGACAATTCTTTCAGATTCTGTATTTTCATTTGGAAAAGATCCACCGAATGGGGGGGAAAAAAAAAAACTAGAGCATTTAAACTATCCTCAAATGTGGGAAATTGGCAGCTTTTGATTTCTAGAAATTTTATCAAGTGATAGTCAGTTCAGAATTTCTAGGGGCTTTCCAGGTGATCAAGAAAATAAAAGCTTCAACTTCAGCCCTTGGGAGTTCTCACCCCTGAGTGGAGGGGGTGCCTGCACATCTTTTCAGGACACTCCTTAGAGACAGACAGTGGAGTCAAACCTGGATCAGAAATCAATCTGTGCCCTCGTTAGAGACAGAGATTGTCTGCCTGTCAGAAATCTGGAGTTCCTGAAAGACTCACAGGCCCCTGAGAACCTTCCTCGAATTGCCTGGTACCTGGGTTGCCAAGGAAGTCACAGGATAGCGAGAGGACCGGAAACACATGTTCACTGTGATTATACCCTTGGAACAGCCCTCGGGCTTGAAGGGGAGAGTGGATGGGAGCAGAGGCTGAGGCTCGGGCCTATCTTCTGGTTGAGGACATCTTGGTAAGACCCTGGAACTCTCAAGGCTGGGACTTTTCCTTTTTAATCAGGAAGAGCTGTTGACACCCAGACTGATGCAACCTATAGGCAGAATCTGTTTTCTTTTGGGCACAGAGGTACATATCCCAGGCCGCCTGCCTTGTCACTCATGCCGCTGATCTGGGCTCCGACTACCTGCAGAAGGAGCTGTTTCTGAAGAAAGGGCTAATTTTCAGAGTGTTTAAGAACCTCTGATTCTGACTAAGTTGTTGCTTCTTGAGAAGGAATAAGATGTCCTGGGTTTCTGCCAGCCCGCACACAAATGTGGCAGCCCTCTTTTCTGTACCTTTTCATGATCTTGGTCTAAGGCACTTTCAAGGCCTGACAGCCTATGTCCAAGAAGTAAGTAAGTTGGAGGCAAGGGGTGCCTTACCTCTGTTTCAGGGATCAACTTTGACCATGAAACGATCTTCATGGCAGCCCTTGCTTGCTCAAATGCCTTAAGAATTTTCCAAGTCACATTTTTGATTTCCCTTTATATATTTATTAATAAAGGAGAAATTATGTTAGGGTTTTGTGGTATAATTAAAAGTTTCTGAGCAATTCACAGTAATTGTTTTAATTCCTTTTCTGTTGCTGGGACGCAATACTGGACACCCACAGTTTAAAGGAGAGGAGAGGTTTATTTTGGCTCACATTTTTAGTGGGTTCATTCGATGGTCAGCCAGCTCCAAGGCAGAAATAGTGTAGTGGAAGGACTGGCAGCAGAAAGCTGCTCACTTTCTCATAGCCAGGACGCAGAGATCAAAGGGAAGGTTGGGGAGGGAGATAAACCCTTCCAAGTCACACCCTCAGGGACCTGCCAAGCCCTGCCTCCTCACAGCAAGTGAGCTGTGAAAGAATCAGTAGATTAACCCACCAGCACCTCATAGCCGGTCATCTTCCAGAAGCCTACCACTAACACCTCTGAGGGGTTTGCAGGCCCTTCTAGACCTAAACCATAACAGTAACGATCCATTACTTCTGCATTAATGCTTCCAGGGCCCTCTGAGAGAACTCTCTCAGTCAATGAAGAAGAACTGGAGGGAAGTTTCAGAAAGTGGAACACTGCAAATAAAGGCCCCGAAGAATTATTAAAACAAGAGGTATGGTGTTTCCATCCACAGTGTGGGCTTATAGCGGCCCCCAGAGTGTGCTCTTAGACTAGAAGAAGATCTAGTCAGACACTTGTCTCATACACCTGTTCACTGTGCGCAGTGATATCCGTGGAACAGCACTAGCTTGGTAATACTCTAGAACCTTCAAGGGTGAGACTTTTCCCTTCTAATCAGGCTCCTAATTTACTTTTCTTTCCTCTCTGGAATGTAAATTTAGAGCAAAGGTGGTGTTTGTTTCGTTTGCCACTATTTCTCCAGAATCTGCAATATTCTGGAGAAGCGATGAAGAAGAGAACTTAGCAAATACAAGTTGAGAGATAGCTGCAATTTCTGAAGCAACACATTTCTGTTTCACAGATACCTCTTCAACCCCATAGTCAGCACACAGATTTTCCTTCTCTTTGATTTAAAATCTGGTCCTATAATGAGAGTCTCTTTGTGCTTAGACTAAATATAAATTAACAAACAAACTCATGAACATGGACCTCAGAGAGAAGAGAGACTTCAGCCTCAGGGCCAGAAGATTCATGAAATTCCAGAACAGTCATATAGAAAAGGATTTTAGAGTCTAACTCAGCCCCTTGAATTAAGAGCACACTGTGAGCCTGTTATTGAGTTAGAAGCAGCACCCCACATTTCTGGCAGTAACAAAACAGCAGTCACCAGGGCTCACTCCGTACCTCCGTGTGGTCACTGTGATTCGTACTGTACATGGCTCACCTGTTTACTCTGCGTGGAACCTCATTGGATGCTTAGTGTATTGTGACAAAGCTGAGGATTACAGAGTCTAAATAATGTACTCCAGGTCACACTGCAAATAGATGTCAGAATCTGAACTCTACTCTCAGTCTGTCTGACCACAAAACCCAGCTGTGAATGCTAGGGTTCTTCCTATAGTAAGCCAAAAGGATTCTGGGCTGTAGGGAGAAGAGGCGGTCAGTGCAGCACTGAAGGTACTCCCATTAGCTCTTGCTTGCTCCCCTGAGATACTCTTTCCTTTCTGCCTTCATGGTGAACTTATTATCACTCCTCAGGTTGGAGCTTGCATGACCTCCCCTCTGGGGCCTTCTCAACATTCCACACCCTTCCCTCTGTTCCCGTATGTGCTGCAGAGATCGGTGCCATAGGGACAGGTGGCATTACTCTTTTATCCTTGGTTAATTGTCTGCTTTCCACTATGGGATGAAAACCCCTCGCCTAGCATAAGGATGGCAGGTAATAGACATTGCTGATGTTTCTTAAACAACTGTGTCACTAGCATTCTCCCTTACCAGCCACAGAATTTAACTGTGGTTAACCTAAGCCAAAATGGAATGCTTTTGAAAGGCTGTGTAATGAGTCAGAGAAGAAAAGAAAAACTGGGGAGCCAAGCTCAGAAAGGGCAGAAGTGGCAAAAAGCCTAGGGACCCATATTTCAGTATTCTATTGGTAGGATAAGAACTTTATCTGAACTCTGGAGATTAAGGAGGAAAGGCAAGTTATTATTATGCCTGACCCACTTGCATCTTCAAAGAGCAAGCTGTCTGTTTTGATGTATCCACCTTGACTATACCTAGGAGTGAAACACGGCTCCTCAAAAGAATCATCTAAAGAAGAAGAAAGGGTCATCCCAAATAGTAGCTTTCCTCTCCAGTGTCCTTTATTTTTTTGATGCAGATGCCTCCAAAATGCAGCTCTCCCAAGGTGGGGCCCCCTCCACTGCCACAGAAGTCCCTGGAAACCAGGTAGGTGTCTTGAACATCTGTCTAGTGTCTCTGTGCTCACAGATCCTCTTGGGGTTCCTGAAGTAGAAGCTAGCCATGTGTGCTGAGCCTAGCCAGCCTGCTTTGGGCATACCCAACTTTCCATTGCCAGGGCATCACCAACCAGACCTACCTCTCCTGGTCACAGAGGGGCGCTTTTCCCACAGGCTGAGATCTAGATCATTGTCACGATAAAAGACCTGGGCAGAGGTGTTGGAGCCTCGGAGGGGAAGTGGCTACCACTCCTTCATGCCTTCCAGTGGCTTCTTGAAGTTGAGAGCATCCCATGATGTGTGTCTGTCACTCCCATCAGCCTCTCTGAAATGTTCTTGGGATTGAATTGAGTCCTTTGACCACCCAGGCATTGTAGGGAAGGCCACTTCTTCTCACTGGAAAGTTAGTCATGGTAGCAGTGCACTTATAGTGGGCTGGCCTATATATTCATTAGCTACTACCTGAATGGTTCTTTTAAAATTAACCAATTTCTAGATTACTGTGCCCATGCCTTACAACATGTTTTCAAGTTTAGTTCCATGTGAGGGAGACACGGAGATGTCACCACCATGATCAGGTTCCAGCCAAGGTGTCTGGGGAAGATGGCTACAGCATGACAGAAACTTCCCCAGAATAGTGCTGACTCTTCAATTCTGTAATCTAAACTGTCAGAGCCCAATTTCTAGAGAACAGTTGTTCTCCCAAGGCTTAAACCCCATAGAAAAATGTCAGTATCTGCGAGAACAATTGGTCTGTCCTAACTTTTGCAGAATAAGAAATTTAGTTTATAACTGTTTGATAAATTAACAATGAAAAACTCATACTGACCAGACTGATGAGACTAATATATAAATAAATGCTGATTTATTTCTACAAACTAAGAAATATGACTTAGTGCCAGGTTACCTCTGAGGCCACTAGTGCCACTGCCTCTTCTCTCCCTTTTGGCCCATATTTGCAAAATAAGCCCTGTGAAAACAAAATTCCTCTAAGTAGATTGCTGTGCATGCAGAGTCTGAGCACTGGAGTAAAGAATCCAAGCAGGTGATGCTTTGGATTTGTACCTGGCTCATATTTTTGTCTCCATTCTAAGGAGGCACCAACTTCTTTCTCTTTGATCAGTCTTAGCCTCACCGACAAGCCAGCATCAATGCTTTGCCTGTCCTTTGACTCTGCAGACACTGGTCTGTGTGAGCACGTGGCAGTCACTTTCCATCAGTGTGACAAAATTCAGTGTACTCCAGTGTTTTGAGCAATGTCTAGGACTTTTCATTGGGATCTAAAGCCCTTACCAACATATGGTTGGACCAGGCTACTTCCCAAGGTGGGCCAGTCTGTCTTACATATTGGCTACTATGAGAGGGTGTTGTTATTTTTATGCCATGACTTTTACTCTGAGCTCAAGACAGACTACTTACTAATCACAAGGAATGTCCTCTGCATGTGGATACCAGGTATCTCCTTCACTAGTAACTATTTCTTTTTTGTGTGTTTGTCTAGAGCTCAGAAAAAGCTCTCCTGTAGTCTGGAAGACTTGAGAAGTGAATCTGTGGATAAGGTCAGTCATCAGTCTACCCACAAAGATTACTGAGATCCTTCTCTGGGCTAGGGTAGGCAGGTGAATCCTTGCCTTGGAGAGAAACCTATACTGTTGCTGGGGAGGCAGAATTACATGAACATTTTTAGAAAAGGAGACAGGTTGGCCCAAGGCAATCTTGAGACAGGACCAGTCAGTAAATGCTGGCTGGAGTTGATAAGAGCATAGTTGTGGTGGGCAAAGACTTGTTAAAGTCTGGTAGATACTGGCAGATTTTGGAAAATGGTGGGGAAACAGGAGAAAGAAAGTTAGAGCTATCATCAGATCAAACTGGAGAAGATCGCAGGAAGAAGATTGCGAGGTTGGCCTTATCTTCTCAGGCCATTAGGCATCATTGTAGAGATTTTGAATGAAATAATGTGGATAAAAGATATGATCCCAAGAGTCAGATCTGGAGTAACTTAGAAGACTGAGAGTCAGCTTGTTTAAAAAAAAAAAAATCTAGAAAAGCTATGAAGAGGGCTTTGTGGCCCCTTACTTGAGGATAGCTCTTGACCACATGGGTGGACCCTGTGCTGGAGAAGGAGCACGGGCTCTTGAACTTATTCAGGAGAAAACAAGGACTCCTGTCTTGATAGAGCCTGCAGCAATCCCATACTTTATATCATTTCCTGGACTCCAGCAGAGTGCCCACGTCCCTAGCGACAGCAGAGATTCACAAACGCTGGAGTTGGCAGGAGCCTTGCTTTGTTCCCATGGCCGTGTGTTTCATATTCCCCTGGTCAGATTATTAGCAGCTACCTAAAATGTGTGTCAGTGTCGGACAGGGTCCTACCTATATTTGTTGCTGTGGATAGTGATACATGAGGTGAAAAGGTGTGTGTGTGTGTGTGTGTGTGTGTGTGTGTGTGCGTGTGCCCCTTTCAGATGTAAGCAGATGGGTAGTCCTGAGTTTTTGTTTGTAACTAACACAGGTCTCTTTTTCTCACCAATCAAAATCTTTGTCATTCCCTAGTGTGTCAATGGAAACCAGCTCTCTCCTGTGACAGAACCCAAGGTATGTTAACACCTATCTGTGGTGGTGCTGTTTGCTAGAGTGTTGTAGCAAGTTTTTGCTCTGGAGTCATAAAATCCGTTACCCATAAAGGGTAAAAAGGCAATAAGAAAAGTAAAATTCTTTCCCCCCACTACCTTTCTGTACACTCATATGTATAATGTGCATTTACTGCCATTACGTGTGTGACAGGATTTATTATTATCACCTCCCTGTTACAGACTTGGAGAAACTAGTCTTTAACAATGCAACCTAGATTTAATTGCTGAGAAGGGAGATTCAGTGATTTTAGTACCCAGAAGAGTATGAAATCTCTCATCTTTTCTATGCTGATGTGTCACAGTTAACAAACACAAAAGGACACTAAGTCCCCCTTTAATGAACAAGTTGTGTTATAAAAATTCCAGTAGAACTGATTTTTTCCTAAGAAGTCTAATGTGGAAGATGATTAAATTTCCAAAATCAGTGCACAAATGCTAAGCCCATAATGAACTGAAACTTTGCATGATTAACATGGTTTCAGCCACACCCAACCACCATGTATAGCATCATACGGGAAATGTGTTGAGCATGGGCCTCTCTGTCTTCTGCTTTCCCCAGGTGGGCTTTGATCGGAGAGAGTTGTTTTTATATATTCAAACCTATATGACAGGATGGGGCATCTCTGCTCAGATTTTGTCTGCACCTCTGCCCCTAGCAAAGGAACTCCTTTGCACGTTCACGTTTGTAGCAGTTGGTGCTATAATTAGGCAGCTATTCCTTGAGCCCTCTGAAATGTAGAGGAAAAATCTTCTGCCTGACCCACTGTCCCTGTGCTTTGATCCTGGAGTCCCTGTGATCCTGGGGTCCCTGAGATCCCTTGGCAAAAGTCTTGGTGTGGAGACTGCTCTGTGACACTTCTACCCAGCAGGCCCCCTTTCTCCTTCAACCTCACAGAGGACACTCACAGATGTTTCTAGGCACACGTGTAGGTATCTGTCTGCCCCTTTCGAAACACAGCTTGGAGACATGGGTTTGATTAACAAGACATATGAATGATACAGGATTTCTTAATGAAGAGAAAATGTAAATATTCTAGATTAAAAGTTTGATTCTAATGTAACTTTGACAATAATAATCCTTTGCAACTCAGTTCAACATGGCCATCTCTTTAAACACACATGCACACACGCATGCACACACACGCACAAACACACGCCAGCTATACTCCAGGACCATTCACAGGTGCAGTAATCTTTCTACATTAGGGTTCTCTAACCTTGACCTTGCTTCAATAAACACTTGCATTCTATGACTGAACTTGTTACATGGTAGACCTCCTTGCATGATTTTCCAGCTCTGAATATTAGACATGTCTTCTGAATTTTTCCAGAATTATATCCCCTTGCCTGGTTCTCCTGTGCTTTGAGCCAGTCTTCCCTACTTCTGACAGCTCTAGAATTAAGTTCCTCCAACTCTTTGCAAATGCTTTGTTCTCTGGGCTAAACATCTACCTTGGTTTAGGGATCACCAGTCTGCAAAGGTTTTTTAAAGAATTCTTTAAGTTGTGCCAGGGCCACAGTTGGGTGTAATTTCTAGATGTCATCTGACCTGTGCCTTCCTTAATCTGGGGGATACTGATACAGATTCCTGGCACTCTAGAACTCAACATGATATTTTCTGTGCTTGTGTTTATCTGCTGTCCACTACGTGCTGGTCCCTGTCCTTAATGTTTTGCAGTAAACCAGAGGCAGGAATTGTTATTTACTACTATATTTAGAAACTACAAAGCAGGGGTTTGGAGAGGTTGAAGAGAAAAAAGCATTGCCTGTACTATCTCTACCGGGTTGAGAGGTGTTTATGATGATACCATCAAAACCTGTTTTGACAGCCTTTTCCCATCTCATATTTCATGTGTGATATGGAACTGGAGGCTTTCCCTGCAGTTCTCTAAGCTTTTTGAACACTGCTTTCCCACGGTCAGTGGTTCCTGGGGCTGACTGTGTATCAGAATAATCTCAAGACGCTAGTTAAAAATACGGACTCCTGGGGTGTGCTCTAGAGGGGCTGATTCACGGGGCTGGGAAGGTGGTGGGGAATGCATGTTGTTTTTGCAGTGTTCCAGGGGAGTGTGAAGCAGCCACTCTGTGAACCAGCATTGGGGAGCTGTTGATCTTGCCTACGTGTCTGGTCTTGTTCACTTTCTAGCTCTCAGAACATCATACACTTGAAAATCTCAGTCTTCATCTCTTGGGTTCTAATTACTGCTACTCACTGGCCAGTGTTTTCAGGATTCTTAAAGAATTTAGTTTCCTCTCCCCATATCTCTTCTTCCTGAATCTGTTTGGAGGGGGTTATTGTCAATGTTCAGTAAATGAAATGAATTTTGGACAATTTCTAGCACATGCGTTTATAAGCAAAATGAATTTGAAAATGTATTGGTCACTTGACTTTTAGCTAAACGAAGCTTCACGAGATGTCTCTATCACAACAGTCTCTCATTCTTGTTCTGACCTGCCTGTCTCAAAATCTTTCATGGTCTTTCATGGTACTTTTCTTCTGGGCCCAATCAAGTGATCCACAGTTGATTCCCTCAGTGATATTACTTTGGTTTTTCTCTCTTTTTTTTTCCCCTCCTGTTCTCACAATAGAGTCCACTTTGTTTTCCTTAGGTTTGCAGATATATGGGTCCTTATATCTTTTTCAACCAAAAAAATTCTAGTCTTCTTTCTTGTTTAATCAGTTTGTTATTTTGGGACACTTTATATGGCCAGGGCCCAAGTACAGAGCCTGTTGCCCTGAAGTGATATTTCATGCAGTTCCTAGGGGAACTCTGTGTTGGCTTGTAGTCATTTCCTGTTGTCATTTTCCCCAAGATGCTTTTCAAAAGAACTGTTTTCACAATATAGACTTGATTGATTGATTGATTGATTGATTGATTGATGGATTGAGACAGGGTCTTGATGTGCTCCAGGCTAGCCTCTAACTTGTTACATAGCCCAGGCTTGCCTTAAACTTAAGACTCTCCTACTTCATCTTCCCAGAATGCTTGGATTATAGGTGTGCATCCTCACATCTGGATCAGACTTTTTGTTTTGTTGCTTCAAATTTAATCTCTAATTCTCCGCTTATAACTTGGGTTTCTCTTAGTCACGATTCCCATAATTTGTAGACTTGGCCAAGCTCTTGCAGAGTTCTGCCCTAGCCTGGTATGAGTGAGGGTCCTACTTAGCTGAAGCACCTCTGTACTAACCATTAAAGGAAGTCTAGGATAGCAAGGAAACCCAGCCCAGACTGAGCTCAGTCTCCTCTCTTTCAGGAGTGTGTGTGTGCATGTGTGTATGTATGTATATTCAAACATTCGTACGTATGAGATTAGGCACTAGATAGCAAATGCTGGTAAGGAGTAACCCATGGCTGTTAATTCAATGAGCCTCTGGACACTAGGCCTTATGGCACAGGCCCCCACTTTGCAAGATACCTCTATTTTTCTACTTCCTTCTCAGTAGCAATTACACATAGACCTCCAATTGGGCTTTACTCTATCCCCATCTCACTCTGCAGACAGGTTTCTTCTTTTCTCAGAACTCTGGTCTCCTTTCCTGACATAGTCTTCAAATCAAGATAAGTGAAAAATGATTGTGCAAGAATAGGAAATTGTTCCTGAAATTGTTCCAGGAAATCCAGGAAAATATTTCTTGATGAAGTTTGAGTCTGAGGGTTAATTCAGCATCTCTCCATCTCTCCTTCCAATAGGACAGCCCTTTCCTGATGGAGCAGAAATATCCTACATTACCTGGGAAGCTTTCAGGAGCCACGCCCAATGGAGAAGCTGCCAAATCTCCCGCCGCCACCCAGCCTGACCCCTCGGGGAGCAGCTTGCTGAGGCTGAGTGAGTGTCTCACCGCCGATACTTTTAGTCACTGTGCCACCACTGCGGCCCACAATTGAGAATAGTGGGGATCAGGTGGACCTGGAGTGAGCTGCACCCCATGGTAGTCCCACTTTGAAAGGTTGTACCCTTCAGTACCAGGCCAGGGAAGCTGTTTCCTAAAGTCAGCACTTCAGAGTCTCAACAAAAATACAGGCTACATAGGCACCCTGTTTAGTGTAGCTGTAGTTATCCCATTTTCTCATTTCTTTTCTCCACTCTGTTTGTTCTTTCCCTCCATTCCTCTTTTCCCTCCTAAATATCCCTTCCACCTTACCCATCCCTCATTCTTCCTCTGCCATCTGGGCTCCTCTCCTCTGTCTCCACCTTCTCTGTAGCCTTTCTGTTACCAGTAAGATGATAGTCTGGGCTCTTCCAATTGAGAGCACTTCCTTAGGCAAATGGAGGCAGTGGCCAGGGACAAGGATGTCCGTCCACAGGTACCCTTTTGGAGGATGAGACCTGAAACCACGCAGTCTTTGTGCATTTCATGAAGATAAACTGTCTTTCCCCAAAAGCAGCGGTAGATTCAGTGGGTCCAAGGAGGGAATGCTCTGCTCCTGGTGGCATTCTCGCTGCCCTGACTCCTCTCCCTGCTGTTCTGTGAACCGGCCTGTGGGTCGGCTCCTGAAGCCCGGCTCTGCTCAGGGCAGCAGCCCAGACAAGCCCTGCAGTGCACGTCCAGGGTACTCAGCCTGGACACTTGGCAGCTTCAGATCATTCTGATCTGAGTGAGCCCGGGTACACAAGAGCTGCGTGTGGCGCCCTCTGTTCAGCCCCTGTTGCTCCCTTCCCCTCCCCCTACCTGTGGACACCTCAGTCTCCCCATAAGTAGCCCCAGGAGTATTTGGCCCCTTCGGTGAGGCTCTTCCTCATTTCTCTGATGCTGTGGGCCTGGCTCAATTGCCATTTTCCCTACCACTCTTCTTGGAGTTATTTTTCTTTCTATTTGAGTTTTTCTCTCTTGTTTAATGACACTTTTTATTTATATCTTTGCTTCCCTGTAACTCTGTTGGGCTGGACTTTGGCCTCTCTTGTTTCTTCATGTGGCTTCTCTGCTTCTTGGTTGGCTGGAGATCATGGCCGGAGTGTCAGTGCCCCCGTATTAGGTACTGTACCCGTTCCAGGTGAGGTGGGGAATGAGAATGCTTTTGTTCCCTGTTCCCCGACCCTAACGTGTTCCCCTCCCAAATTCTCAGACGTGCTTCCCCTCTTGCCTGAATTCCTGCATCAGCCTCTGAGGGAAGAGAGCAAACTCCTTATTAAATAATCCACAAGTACTTGGATCACAGACTCTTAGAATTTGAAGACATAAGCTTACCCAGATTTGAAACATTAAGCTTACTAATTCCTTACCAAGGGAGCCTGGAATGTGCCTGAACCCCACTGGTCTCTGGGATCTTGTTGTGGTGCTCTGCCCCCAGGGCAGAGCTGGCAGGGTCTCCATGACTGCCCTAGAAGGATGGCTCAGCTTGGAGAGGAGGGTTCCACAGCGTACTTATTACTCCCCTCATGCATCATTTCATCCTCCCAACCTCAGGAGACACAGAAAGTGGTTGGGAAGATACAGCCACGGCCAACGACATCTCATCCACCTCATCGGGTACTGAATCCAGCCCCCAGTCTCCCCTGACACCAGATGGTAAACGGAGCCCCAAAGGCATCAAGAAATTCTGGGGAAAGTAAGTTGATGATGATGATCGTAATTATATTGCTTGGGGGAAAGTAAGTCAGCGATGATCACAATCATATTGGTTGGAGTTCATTTTCTTCTTGACCTAGCAAAGAATCTGTGTAAGCCCATGATTCATCAGACATTGAATCAGCTATAAAAACAGGGCAGCCATGTTCAGAGAAGAGTTTGAGTTGTTTTTCAGGGCCAAGAGAAGAAGGTTGACACATACCCATTAAGTGTAGCCAGTTGCCTTATGTGTCACCCATTCTAGGCTTCTATTCATCCCACATTTCTCTGCAGCTTATTTGGAAAAAACATAAGTGAGACTGGGTTCTTCCTTCTTAGAGGTTACTCTATATCTTGAGAAACATTTGAAGACAGCTGAGTACTTGTTGGCCCAAGTGATCCACTCTGAAATGAGAGAGCAACTAGAACCTCCTAGGAAGCATTGTCCTTCACTTTGACCCCCGTGGAGAGGAAGCTTAGAACTGAGACTGAAGACTGGTCAAGGAATAGTCACTGGTTGTGTTCCTTGATCCATGATCTTTGATCTCCAGAGCCTTGGATCTCACCCTTTTGCAAAGGGTGGGGTTGGGGGATGCACTGCCTCTGGGCTCTCAGGCTGCCCCTGACAGTGTCCTTGGATTGCTCTCCACACAGAATCCGAAGAACTCAATCAGGGAATTTCAACACTGATGCACCAGGGATGGC